>APFE030285360.1:16775-86316 GCA_000404065.3 Pinus taeda
CTACACCTGCTATTATGACTGTGTTGTAAGTACAAGCATTGCCTATTGTGTGTCAACCTCAAGTTTCTCAGGTTGCAATACAAAAACCTCTTGTATCTACGGCTCAATCACAACCTCAGGTTAGTGCTTCCTTACCTAGAACGACTCAGGCTCAAACGGGTGTTATCACCCTGCATCTTGGTCAATCTTTCAGTATTGGGCAATAATGGTCCAACAACCAGGGCTAGTGCAATACCAACAACTGCAATTACAACAAACCTACCGAGAACCTGAGAAACAAGGCTTTGTAGGTAATGGAAAACTATTGAGAATGCAACAAGATGATGGAGCTTAGTGGAAAGAAGTCACCTTCACTAAGTGGGCCCGCAGGCTATTTTTGGTGCAAAGTCTATTTTTAGACTATGTCTATTTTTAGACATATGGATCATGGTCTATGAGTTGCAGGATTCTATTTGTGGATGATTTCTCAAGTTGGTAAAAATATATGGACCTCTATTTTTAGACATATGGGCAGAGTCTATTTTTAGACTGTTAGGTTAAAAATAGAATAGTCGAATATTATTAGCTCTTAATAATATTTGGACTATAAACATTATCTTATTCTCTTGGAGCACTTCAGTTCGAGCTACAGATGTGGCACATGCAATTTCCAGAAGGAAATACACTTTTCTTATGGGTTAGTTGAGCTATTGCATGAAGGACTTCAATTAGAACTCAAGTCATTGAGTTTGGTGGAGTTGAATGAGGAGTTGATGGAGTTGTGTTCAGTTTGACTTAGTTGAACCAATTGTATTTAGTCTAACTAACAAATACACTAGTGATGAGTGATGTGAATTAGTTATTAATTAATTCACTAATTATTAACTCGTGAATCAACTGAGGAATACATCAGTTAACTCAGTGCATGGACAGTTCAGTGGAGACAAGTGTTAGAGATGAGTGAAAGGGCAAGACAGTTGTCAGTTGTGACTATAGTTGTGCATGTGATTTGCACAATCAGTGGATTGAGATTTCCAATGAGGATTTTGTAGTGTTACACAAAGGGAATATGAATTTGGAGCTGATTCTCATTCTATTCTCATGTAGGATTGCACAGTGGAGGCAGGCAAGCAGCGGAGGAGATTTGAGCCAGTGATTGATTCAGATCTGAGCTAGTTTGTGTGTAACAGGTGGAGATAGTGTTAAGTACTTGTGAGGAGTATTGTACTATGTATTGTTACATGTTCTCAATCAATATAATATACAGATAATTGGGGGTTTTCAGCTGTATGCTTTCCCCGTGATATACTGTGTTGATATGTGTGATTGATGCTTCAATGTGCGCATGCGATCGTTTCTTAATTCTGCAAAATTGATGATCAACGTAGAGGACATTATGTATTATGCATGATTCTGCAAATAGTGTATAATTAGGATAACCTCTGTGAATAAGTGTCATATTATTCAAAATTTATACAAAGGATTTCATGATTCTTGCATAGGACTTTGTTGTAACTGCAGACATTCAAAAGGTGTTCCATCATTTCTGTTTGTCCTTCGCATGTGCAACAAACTGATGGTCCCTACATCCCCTTTACCTATAATTGGTCCCATGTTGGGGCGCTTCCATGGAGGACCACCCATAGGAAGAAGGCTAATTTTGACCACAGTTTTTCCTTCCATATGTGTTCACATATGGGCAACCCTTGTTGTTGTTAGTGTTCTGCTTGCATATAATATCCTTCTCGGATGGTGAACATTTTTTTTATTCTATATCCCCACCTTATAATATCTAATCCTTCCACAATTGTTATTCTTCTAGAGTCCATCTCCTTATCGTAGTCTGCTTACTGTATAGAATCTGGTGCTTTTGGACAGTGTTCTCTACTCTTCCATTTTCTCCATAGTACTCCTGTCTCTGTTTCCCAAAAGTTTCTCACGGTCTGATTTGCTGGGTTGTTTGTATTTAAGAATATTTCGAATATTTCCGCTAGATCCTACCTGTTAAATAATTTTTCTCTCTGCTGCCAAGCCTCTTTCTAGAACTTAGATTTATCTCCTCCCCTGATTTCCCATAAGCTATGGTTTCTTATCAATTCTTTGTTTTGTGCTGTAAGGTTCCATATTTCTGACCCCTTTATGTTTTCCTGGATTCTCAATCATCCTTCTATCGACCTAGGCATCCCATATTTTCTACCCCATATTTCTTTCCATAGATATGTTCCTCCCTATATCCATCTCCACCATAACGTATCCCCCATTACCTAGTTTAGAGTATACGGATCTCAAAGGACCAGCCCCCTTGCTTTGTTTGGTTTAATTAGCCAGTTCCAAGATAATAGAGCCCATTTCTTTGTTGTTTGTGGCCCTTGTCACAAGAATTTCTTGAAGATATTTGTCATCTCATTACACACTATTTTAGGGACTATTAGGCTTGAGAGTTGGTAGATAGTAATTGTTTGCAACACTGCCTTTAGCAGGGTGACTCTACTCGCCATGTTTAATGACTGGAAGGTCCAATTTTGTAGGTGACCTTGGATCTTTGTCAGGAGGACCTTCCAACTTGGCACTCTGATTGAATGAAGACTTAACATAATTCCCAGGTATTTAGATGGGAGGGTTCCTATGCGAAAGCCCATTATTCTTGCCATAAATGGTTGGGCTTGAGTTGTTGTGTTAAAGAAGAAGATATCCGACTTCTCTTTGTTGATCTGCTTTCCTGAGGCATTCATGAAGTCTTGCAAAATGGCTAGGAGGGCCTTGGCTTCCTTGAGGGTAAATTGACAGAACATCCTGATGTCATCCATGAATTGTTGATGAGTTAAGGGCAAGTCATTTCCCCACATGCGCAGACCTTTGAATTGTCTTGTTTTCACCTTCGCTTTAACATATCTTCCTAACACTTCAGCTACTATTATAAACAAGAAGGGGGGAATCGGGTCTCCTTGTCTTAGCCCCTTTGTTGTGTTGAAGGCTTCTGCCAGTTCTCCATTCATGAGGATCGAGAACACAGGAGTCGATATAAAGGAATAGATCCAATTTAACCATCGGGGGTCAAAGCCAAAGGATTTCAGGATACTTTAGAGTAGGTCCAGCTTAACCGATCGTATGCTTTCGATAGGTATAATTTGATCATCATGCCTTTGGCTTTGAGGTTTTGCCTCTTGAGCAGTTAGTATCCCATCCACAATTTGCGTTCCTTTAACAAAACTAGTTTTCTCTTGGGAGATTAGTGTCGGGAGGATAGGTTTAAGTCGATTGACCATTATGGTTGAAAGAATTTTGTAGATTACATTGCATAACGCTATAGGTCTAAACCCATGCGTCTCTTCAGAGTGGTTAGATTTTGGAATAAGAGCTAAAAAAGTTGAGTTTAGCGTCGGATGTACCTTTGTAGTTCTTTTAGAATCCTCCAGTAATCCTAGGATGTATTCTCCTAGAATCAGCCATGTTATGCGGAAAAATTATGTTGTGGAGCCATCCAATCCCGGCACTTTATTCTTTGCTAGTCCTTGACTACCTCCTCCACTTCTTCCATGGTTATAGCCCTCATTAGTGCTAGGTTTTGATCCCTGCTGACCACCTGAGGGATATGCCTAGTTATCTTGTTTATATCTTCTGTCCTATCAGGATTTGGTTATGCAATTATATTTTGGAAATGATTGACCAGCAAGTTCTCCATCTCATCATTTTGTATTAGCATGTTTCCTTCCCAGTCTAATAATGAAAATATTATATTATACTACCGATTTTGAATCATTGCTTTGTGGAGGATGATATCTTGGATGAGGTTCTTTACCATGCAAAATAATCAATTATCCACACACTTAGAAAACAGAAAAGAAATGTCTATTTGGAATCTATGGTAACTTCTTTTATTCAACTATGGTGGAAATATAATTATATTTAAATATTATTATCAAGTATAGAGACAAAAGAAGTCATAATTTAGTCAAGATGAGGCGTGGGACCACAGTTAAGAAAAAAATTACCATTGATTCAACGAATGGTTGCAACTGGGTATAAGAATGTCTCGCTGGGAAGAAAGGTCTCAGATGATTACAAAGCATTCCAACGGGTGGGTTAAAGAATTCACAAACATTTAGTTACCTTGGAATAATGTCAAACAAGGCATCAAAGTTGACTACCCAGTGTGTTGCAAAGTACTACTATAAGAATCCTATCTTTCTCATTGGTTAGTTCTACCATACTTCTATAGTATAACTACGTATATGTGGAAACCATTAGGGGGATTATTTAGTGGTTCATTATTTCTTATCATTTATGGGTTCATTTTCACTTTTATGTTGTTCTTTTGTCAGTTGATTTGGGTTTGATTGGATTCTGAATTTTTCTCAACCCTTCAATCTCGAGGATAAGTGGATTCATACGCTTCATATTTTTTGGCTCTGGGTCCTTGCATGGTTGGTCATCAACCATCCAAGGCCATCCAAGACCTATCTCGCTAAGAGCATGTTCACAAATTGGCTTTGCTAAAGTTGTGATTAAACTAAAGACAAGTGAAACACATCTTTTCGGACTGCCTGTCTACAAGAGACTACTAGCAAGACATTGAGGATCAACACTCAGTTTTCTTCTAAGAAAAGGTGCATTGGATACTGAAAACTTTAGAAATTCCTGGTATCTTGTGCTCTTGGCCCTCTAACGGATTTGGAATTTCCTCAGAGTTATGCCATTTTTCACCTTTTGGAAGCTAAAGTGGAAATTTGTTTTTTCTAATGAGGATAGACAAAAGCATCATGCATCTTGTCCACTAGGATTATGAAAAAGATGTATGGATGGGAAAAATTACAAATTGTTCCATGTGATGCCACTACAAAGTAGAGTGATGCATATGCACTTTCAATCCATAGTGTATTATAACTTATATATGTGCAATTTGGAATTTTTTATTGCACATTCAAACACCAAGTGGACTATTTATTTTCATTAACATAGTTGACAACACTATTTCCTTAGGTCATTGCTTAACAACAATCTGGTATTAACCACTTACATATGTTTGATATGATGCTCAAAATAACCACATAAGCTTTCAAAGGTTGATCTTTTTGCTGGAAATTAAAGCATGGTTCATTGGAAGCATATTTTAGTGGATGTTAGCTTGAGGGGGCCTAACTCAGGTTCAGCATTAATTAGCCAAACAAATCCTTACACTATTGGCCCTTTTGGCATCAGCCCGCGAAGTGCGGACCGAAGTCTCACCTGAAGTAGTATGGGGGGATGTTGGAACTAGGTTTCCGCACCCTGAGATGGTTGTGATGTTGTTTGATTCCCTTTATCCCTGCCTTCGCCTAGGTCGCTTCGCTCTAGGGCTTACAAGACAAGCCCTCTATTTCGTCCTTCAATACCTCCGCGAAAGGGTACGATCGACCTTCATGCAGTGCTAGCCTGCTGCTCAGGTACTTTCGCGTTGCTATGCAGCGTGTCGTGCAAATTCCCCAATTAATCTAAGTGACTTGCTTATTTTATCAAACAATAATAGTTAACCCCGTGTAAATAGATAACCGTAATTGTGTTCAGTTATCTAATGTAATTGCATTCATTCATGCATCATATAAGCATAATAAAGGACATTCATACATAATGTATCAAAATGCATCAACAGAACAAAAACACTGAAATAGCAGAATATTTATCTTTATTGATATCTTCCAAGTGTTTACAAACTTTATCCACCCTGCGCACACAGTTGCAGGGATTTGCGCACTCAGCTGCATACTTCTACCCTAGGCCTCTGCGCACTCAGTTGCAGAGCCTATACCTACGCTACGACCCAAGACTTAGACTTCTTACTTCAGGGCTATGACTCTCTTATGTGATTCGTCATTCTAACTACTTAGATCTTAGCTCTTTTTATACAATCCCATGGTTCGCAGACCATGGGTAGATCTCTTACAGCTGACCTTACTTTACAAACTAAGGGCGGACAACCCTTGATGACTTATGACCCCTTCCTGCTCCGCGACCACAAAATACGGAGTCTTTACAGTTTTATTACCAAATTTGACTCAAAAATGGGCTTTTAGCCCCAAAACTGTCCTTGGGGGATCCCGCTCCCAACAAGCCCCCAACACAAACATCGTGACTCACCCTCAAGTCACTCAGTAGCCACGAAGATCTTTGCACGAAGCCGTTCCAGCTCGACCCGTATGACCGCTACCTCAACTGTGCACTGAGTTGCCGCCTGCTTTGCATCTTCCACTGTATTCTCGGTCACTGCTCCTATGCTATCAGCCTAAATCTTTTGTTGCATTGCCTGCAGAGTCACAAGCTTTCCTTAAATATTGCTTGTGACTGTGTAGGCTTCTTCCAGCCAGGGCTTTAGTCTTGCCTTCAATATTGCTTCCTTATGCAGCACTACATCCACCTATTCCTTCAGTTGCTTGGCCTCCTGCAGCTTGGCTAGTCTCTGTGTCGGCGTGATGGTTCACACGGTGCCCTTAACCTCATCATAGCATTGTTGTAGCTTGCACGCTTCCGTCTCTAGCCTTTGTATATTGGGGTCCTCCTGCCAGCGTGTCAGGACCTCAAATGACTGCTCAAACAGCTGCGTGCATTCTGCCACTACACTATCCACTTCCGTTACTGCTTCTGTGACAGTGGTTGCCCGTTGTTCCTTCACTTCTGGCAGATTTGAAGGTTGGGCCCTCAACTGTAGCTCTATAATTTGTAGGTTCAACTCGAACTGAACCCGCGCCATCTCAGTCCAAGTGTTGCGCACCCCTATGGAAAACTTGTGGATGCATACCTCGACTGACTCCTCCTCCGAAATGGCCAACTCTGGGACCATTCGGCATGCCTCCTCAACAACCTGCATAATCTTATTGCTTTGATTGGTCGCCTTGGTCTCAGCCGTGATGGCAGCATTTCTCTGTAGGGTCATCTCCTCGTTGTTGATCCACTGTTCACTGATCACCTGGAAGGCACGATGCTCTCAGGCCCTCAGTTCTGCAATTACTCCATCCTGCAATAGGTGGAGTGCTTCGAACAGAAGTGCTACCAGGCTCAACCCAACTCCCTTCAAGGTGCTGACAATGAGCATGTCAGCCTCATTTTCTGTGGTCAATGCTCCAACCGGTAGCACTATCGCACTGGAAGCCTTCATGCATAGCATATCAACAACCTCTGAAGTGCTGATAGCCAAGCTGGTAGACACCATACCAGCCTGCGACGCGTGGGTCTGCAACTCCTGCAACCCTGTCTAGATAGCCCCTAGGACAATCTGTTGTTGTTTTTCAAATTGCTGCAGGGCCTCCGCGATGACATCCCTGACTGTGTCACTGATATCATGTAAATCTCCCTCTCTCAATGTGATAAGGTCCAGTGAGGTATTGGTCGCCTTTGATTTCTTCTTGGACCCTCCCTTCTCCAGCTCCCTTAGGCGCTTAATGCGAGCAGACGTCTCCTGAGGGTCCGCGTCATGTTGTTATGTTTCTTCCTCTTCTGTCTCAGGTGAAGGTGACCTCACGCCTTTGTCAGAGCCATGCTTTGTTCCACTTGTCTGCTTTCCTTCCTGCTTTCCTGCCTGCTCCGCCTGGGCCTTATCAGTGGCCTCCTTTTTCCTCTTCTCGACTAGTTGTGCCATCTTCATCTTGGCCTCCTCCTTCTTCTTCTGCGTGGCGGACTTTCTCCCGCCGACCGCCAAGTTCGTGGTAGTGCACTACTCCACTGGCCATTGATCAAGCATTGCATCAATGACGTCATCTGTGGCGAGATACGGAAAGTCATACCACTTCTACACAAGGTCCTTCCACACCCTGATGGATACTCGAAGAAATTGTCTTTGAACTCGGCGTAGCCCTATAGGTTAGCATACACCGTGGGTGACAATCACGGCTTGCGATTGATGGCCATCCTGATGTTCATCTCCATCAAGATCCAGAAGATCTTGTTGTGCTGGACTCGCTGCACGTCCTTGGTCACCCACAGCGAAGCATACTTCGCTGCTTCAGGGAGGTCTGGCACGACCAAAGGGAACTGATTGTCCTCTGGTAGCTCCCATGCTGCCAGCACAATCGACAGTAAGAGCCACGCGTAGTGGAACGTCTTGCTGAGCTCTTGTGCTTTGCGACAGTTCACCAGGAACACTCCGCGAAGGTAGTCCGACTAGTTGAACTGGACTCCTTCAGCGCACTGTTGTGCGAGCGCGACGACAAGCACCGAAACCTCATCGACGTGACACTTCCTCATTACCTTCCCTGTGAGGATCTGGGTGGCTACCTTCATAGCGAGGTCGCAGATTCTGGATATGGCGTACCCGCACGGCTTCTTCACCAATTTAAATTTTTCCTTCATTGATTCTGCAAGAGCTTTATCACCACCCTTTCCGCCAAAGATCATGGCTGGATTCTCACCTGTATACGACAGGTACGTTATTCGATGAATCAACCTATCTGTGATGGGTATCAACTCCTCTAGCCATAGACACCCATCATGCACCAAGCACAACAGTTTCTTGATGACCAAAACTGTCACCAGGGTGCTGTTGTAGTGCGGCACCCAAAGCAGGTTGAGCAAACTTGCCTTTTCTACCCCCTTGATCCACCTCCACAGCTCCAATGCAGTCATTCTCATATTCGTATCAATGATACAACGCATCAGCTGCTCGGTCACTAAGTGTGGGAACTTCTTGTGGTCTGCCAAGTCCCAGTCTTCAAGTTTCAGCAGCGGCACTCATGCCAAGTGCGAACCGTCAAAAACAATTTCATCCTATAGCAGAGGGGATTGCAGGGGAGTCTTACTCTCATCGATGTCCTTTGGTACCTTGGACGTAGGCTTGTGCGGAGGGACATACTCTGGCAACCGAGTAATAAGGTCTGAACCCTGGACCTCGACCTCCTCCACTTCAGTTCCCACATTCTCATCGTCCATGAGGATGTCTTCGATATCTTCCTATTCTAGTTCTAAGTTTATGGCCTTGCCTTTCTCCTACGCATTGGGCTTTGGTGGGTTTCTCCTTCGTGATGTGTGCATCGATATGGCAGGCTACTTTCCCTTCTTGTCCTTCATGGTCTCCTTTGTTGAGGTTGGATTTGGTCTCGGTGTTCTCCGCGATTTAGGGACCTCTGCCAATACTTTGGCCACTTTCGGAGCAGCTACCTCTGCCTCTCTTTCCATTTCCTATGCTAGCTCCTCTACTACTTGTTCGGTATTTATAATTTCTACGGGCATTGACATAACACTTTCTAACAGTGCTCACAACGTCTCTAGCAAGTTTGCAAATTCAGGAGTCTCTTTGAAAGCCTTAAAGAACTCTTGGTCCATAGGTGTCTGAGAGCTCAACAACTCAATACTCAAAATGCCAAATGTTTCTTGCTGGACAGCCACTTGTAATTTATAGGGCATTTTGAATTCAAATCTGACCATTCCCCCAAATTTGGCTCATTAATGTTGGATTGGCAACAGATTTTCAAGGATCTGAGCCATAAATTTCGTCTTAAATGCCAGTCACCCACTCCATTTGGCCTCACTTCTATCATTGAATCATGAACAGTGAATTTAATGGTCACTTTCCAGCCAACCTGTGCAATTTCTCCCTGGGTAGTGCAACTCCCTCCGCGCTGTTGTGGAGCTTCTAACACTTACTTGCTCCGCACCATCCCCCAATCGCGCAACTCCCCAGCTCGGGAAGTGTAGTTTCTAGTCCCGCACCTCATTTCAGCTGCCTGGAGTGCTAAGACTATGCTACCTTCATTTAGTCACATGGCCAAACCCCCGATGTACGGCTACAAGTGACTACTATTCACCTTTCCTAGGAAGGGTTCTCCATTCAATTTGACCAGCTGTACCACTCCTCCATCGGTAATTTCCTTAATGAGATAGGTCCCTAACTAGTGCATTCTGAATTTCCCTTTAAATTTATCAAACTTACTATCATATAGAAAAACCAGGTCATTTACCTTAAATGTGCGCAGCTTAATGTGTCGACCATGCCATGCATTTTCGCACTGCTTTGGGACCTGTTGGTGAAATCCAGCTAAAAATCTCTCTTCCTCAAGTTCATCCAGTTGTGTAAGCCTTTCCTCCAGGGCTTTGTGATCCATCATAGCTGTGAGCGCCGCTATGCGCAGACTAGGCACAATATATTCCATAGGCATTACCGCTTCAACACCATAGACAAGCCTAAAGGGGGTTTGTCTAGTCAGCTTCTTGCATGTCGTTCGATAAGCCCATAGTACTAGAGGTATGCGTATGTCCCAATCACTTTGTTGAGCATTGTAAGCCTTAGTTAGTGCATTTTCGAGCACTTTATTGAATGCTTCCACCGTCATGTTACCCTGCGGGTGATAAGGTATGCTCTTCTGGTGATATACTTGAAATTCCTCCGTCAGCGCGTTGATCGTCTCATTCAGGAAGTGTTTGTCGTGATCACTCATCAAGATCTTTAGATAGCCAAATCACGTCATTACGTGCTCAAAGAGGAACTTTGTAGTGGTCACGCCTGTGCAATCCTTCACAGGGTATGCCTCTGCCCAATGAGTCAAATACTCCATCGCAGTGATAATGTACCTTGCCCTTGTCTTTCCTTGGGGCTGAATCGCCCATTTCTCAAAGGCATCTCATCCCTCTGTGATGGCCTGCCAGTCCTTTGACACACATCACATGCCTTGCAATATGCTTTTGAGTCCTGATGGAGGGTTGGCCACCACAACCCTGCGCGTAGAATCTTCTGCTCGGTTTCTCTTCCTACATAATGTCCTCCTGCGGCGCCCCCATGAGCATCTGTGACAATGTTGCTTCTTTCAAACTCGGGTACATATTGTTGCAATATCTCATCAGACTCCATTTTGTACAGATGCCCAGCAATGACAGAGAAATCTGTTGTGCACACTACTAATTCATTCTTCTACTGGATAGTGTATCCTTCTGGTGCGGTACCTGTTGATAAGAAATGTATTATATCCTCAAAATTACCATCAGCGATGCGTACTGCAAAAAAGTTGCACGACAGGCAATCCTTCTTCCAAGTTAGTGGGTTCCTCCCCCATTCAATGCGTGATAGATGGTCTTGTCCCACATTCAGTCATCTAGGCTTCACAATAACTTCAAAATCATACTCCTAGAACAATAAGAGCCACCTACAGATTATCCCCCCCAACACAAGCTTATTGACCAGATACTTCAGCGCGGAGTGATCCGTATACATCTTAAAATGGCCTCCCAGAAAGTAGTTCCTAAACTTCTAGAGCACATACACCATAGCTAGCCCTTCGCGCTCAATGGTGGAATAGTTCTTCTCCGATTTGGATAATCTTCGGCTTGTGAACGCGATAGGATGGTCCAAGCCTTCTCCGCCAGTCTATGTCAGTACTGCTCCCAGCACTATACATGACGCATCAACATGTACATGAAACTCTTTCTTCCAATCTGGGAAGACTAGAATCAGCGCAGTGACCATATTTTATTTCCATAGATCCAAGATCTTTTTGCATTCCTCGTTCCAGCAAAATGTGACATCCTTCTTCAACAATTTCTCCATAGGCGTGGTGATCAGGGCATAGCCTTTGATAAACTTTATGTAATATCCCGTATGTCCCAGGGTAGCGCGCAGCTACCTTACACTCCTTAGCGCTTCCAAGTTCAATATCACCATTATATTTGCAGTATCTACCATCAGTCCCTATCTGCAAACCACATTCCCCAACAGGGTCCCAAAAGGAACACAAACAGACACTTCTTTAGATTGAGCATGATCTGGTATCTTCGACAGGTATCCAGCATCAAGCACAAGCTTGCTACATGGTGTTTTACCAGCCCAGACATGGTCCAGTCATCAAAATATATCTTCTGGAACTTATGAATAAATTCCTTCAACACAGCCACAACTACGCGTGAGAAGATCGCAGGTGCATTCTTCAATCCAAACGACATTACAGTGTACTGAAAGCAACCCCACTTAGTCGCGAAGGCCATTTTGCTCCTATCCTCCAACACGATTTTGATCTGGTGGTACCCAGAGAACCCATCTGCCTACATTGTCCAACACTTCATCAGTGAACGGAGTCGAGAAAGGATCATGTACGCAAGCATCATTCCACTTTTTGAGATCCACGTATATCCTTATTTCATCCTTCTGCTTTTTCTCCTGTACCACCATTGGGCTTACCTAGTCGGATTCTTCCACAGGCTCAATGATGCCTACCACGAGCATCTTGTCTAGCTCTAAGTGGACCTTCTCCTTATATTTCAGATTGAGATGGTAAGGCCTTTGCTTAACCGTCTTCACGTCGGGCTTCAGTGTAATCTTCATCATTCCTAGGTCCCCGATTATCCCCTTCAGATCCGTAAACTTGGTAGGGAATAAATCCTAGTATTCTCAGAGCAATTCAGTGACCTTATCCACTGTCATGTCATCCCAGTAGCCTCCAATCTTCGCAAATTTGGGTTCTACCTCCATACCAATGTTTACTTGTTTCATTTTCAATGGTATGGTTATATCAAGGTTCCTAATATGCTGTCCTTTAACCTCGCGGTGACCTTCTATTTCTGAAATGTTAATCTTTCGTGGATCCTCATCTTCTTCTTTAGCGGTCATGTTATAGCATTCCAGCACGTGACTTAGCTGAGTGGCCCACTCAGGCTGAATCAGGTCCAAAGGATCTTGTGGTATCCTAAAGATTGTTGCTTTCACTTCTTGTAGCACCTCATCAATACAGTCAAACCCGTCTTCAAAACTGAATGTCATTATGAATCCCTCGCGCAGAATATCCCATTCACCTGTACCATGGCGAAGCTCTGTTTTGACATACCAATTCATTGGGACAACATCCAAAGTGTGACATAACAAGTGCACCCATTCAGGTTGGGGCTTTTCTCCATAAGCCTGGGCCCATTTGGCCAAATGACCGCACGGATCATCCTGCCCATCATACTTGTCTGTCATTCGCATCTTAGGCTTCACGAATCATGTTCTCATCATCCTCCTACATTCTATCCAATCATCAAAGCTTCCTTTATGTGTACCCCACCATCTTGCAGGCGTAGCACGCAGTGCCCAATCCAACGCCTAGAAGCACTACTTTTTTGGTACCTCCCTTTCAAATGCATCCAAAAAGATATCTACCTCATTCAGGTCATCATAAGTAGGCAGATTTCTTACCTTTGAGGATACACAGTGCAGCGATTGAGTCATTATGTTGTAGTTCAGCATAGTTGCTTCATGTAACCGATTTTTCCAGCGTTCTAACTCTTCATCGAAGTCTAAAGTGTAGGAACTCTCACGATCCCATGTAATTCATCCATCCACGATGGGATTCACCCAATCTTGGTCTCACGTTGTTATCTTATAGAGACAGTCCAAATCATCATCACTCTCATAATCGCGGACTGGTTTCATATAGCGTGACCCTTCAGCATGATTTAGAGGTATTATTATGCGTAGCGACTTCTTCTCAAATGTCATCTTTCACTTCTTTAGGTTGATTACCCCATTCATATCAGTAGCCCAGTCAATTCCCAGAAGTGCAGGATAGGGGTTGTTGTCATCCACTATCTCTATTACTTCAAAGTCAGCCAGCTAACTCACACCTTCAATGTCCATAGTCACCCCTTACAGCCGTCCCATGGGGATGATCTTCTTCTAATTGGCCATCCTTAGCTGAAATGAAGACCATTGCAGCGCAAGTCTCCCCATCCATTCCCAAGTCTGCTTTGGTAGGACGTTCGCGTCTAACCCTAGGTCCAAAATAACCTGATCCATTTCATACTCTCCTATCTGCGCGGTCAGTCTCATCTCCCGTCCCGTTCTTATTTTACGCTTGCCAATCTTTCGTACTATGCACGGCTCACCCGAAGTAGTTCAAGAACTTATATTGATGAGTTCTTGTAACCCCTTCACAGCCTTACTATCGCACAGTAACTTCATGCAAATCTCCAGGAAGGTTGTGAGCATAGAAGGGTCCATCTCCGGATCATGCTTATCCTTGCTTCCTGAGGTGGAGGCCTTAGAGAAGCTCTTCTTACCTTCCATGAAGGTTTCACATGCGCACTCCAAATCAAACTCATCCTCCTTCGTCGAAGCTTTACGAACCCATGTACTGTCTTCTGGTTGTTTCCCTTTGTCATCTCTTGTCGCGATTCCACTTCTGAGCACTATATTTATGTTTGGATCCTCTTCGCGTGGCTCAAACCTCATCATCTACAGGTTCTGAGTCGACGAAGGTGGTAGCGCCCCTTTTTCACATATCCTTGCTATTAGTGTAGGACATTCCTCCATTTCATGATCAAACAGTGTGCAATACTTGCACAGCGGACGTGTCGGGTTAGTACAGTCATGGGCATAATGTCCTAGTCCTCTACAATTGTATCAGATCAACTGTCTGCGACCTCTGCCAGGTCCTCCTCCTCCTCGGCCTTGTCCACACCCCTAAAATCATGTCCGCACCATCCCTACACTCTAGTCAGGGGGCCGCGTTTCTGCCTAAACCCTATAGGCAGGAGTTCTATCCATAATCAATTCATAACTCCTGCAATTACGCTCATCATGCCCTATCGACCTACAAAAGTTGCAAAACAGTTTTTGTGGTGTCTGTAAAAACTTCTGCAGCAAATGACAGTTATCTGTGGCATGTTTTCCTGCTACCTAACATATTGTGCACCATAATGCAGGCCCCGCGCTTGGTCCTGCTTGAGCTTCTGGCCTCAAAGGCATCGGTCCTCCTCCTACGATGTAGTTTGCAAAGACTAGGCAATGGTCCTTATCATGCCCCTGGCTCTTGCATTTCAAGCACCATACTCCTTGTGCACCTCTGGTCGAACCGTTTTGTCTTGCATCAGACTTTTCATCTCAAGGCACAGATTCTTCAACTGTGCATGGATCTGTTGAACCCCCAAATTTGGATCTTGCATGAGAGTTTCATGCAGTCTCATTGCAATATCCAAGGCCTCTGCCTGATTTGTTATCTTTTTCTGTGATAACGCAACCCTTAAGTGTGGTAGTAGCGAAGCCACAAACCACTCGCGATGTTGTCAGTCTGTCAAATTCATGTTAGCTTCGCGGATTGTACACTTCAACCTCTAATCTAGTTCCCAAGGCGTCTCGCCTGGTTGCATTGTGATTTCTTTGAATCCCATAATCAACTATGCCTCAGATTTAGGCCTACTAAATTCTCTATTAAGTTTTGTCTGGACGTCTGCCACTCCAGCATTCAGGTCATCATTAGAGTACTTGAAATACCAGGTTAGTGTGCAGTCTTGCAGAGCACTAACCAATATCGCCTTCTTTATATGATCATTTGTAACACCCTTAGCTTCCCATATAGCTTTCACAACGAAATGGAATTGGTCTAGGTCCTCATTTCCCAAGCCTTTGAACAAAGGCATTTTCACTTAATTTTCCATACTAAATTGCGGTGGAGTTGGAGGTGCTATGGATGAAGTCGTAGGTGATGGTGGTGAAGTTGGAGGTGGTGTGGGTAGAGGTGGTATTCACAATAATCCTTGTCTTATTAACTAAATAGCACTTCACGGAGAAAACTTCGCTATCCCTTCCTCATCACCTCGTGGAGGTGAAATCAATGGACTGTACTCCGGACCCTTTTTCCCTTCATTCCTGTAAGTTTTTCCACTTCACGTAGTTCCGAACATCAAGGTAGCTGCATAAGCCAGTTTTCGCACAATAGCATTTTAATCCAGGTATTCAAATATTTCACATACTTACCTCGCAGTCCTTTGAAAAAGCGTCGCTCCACCTCACTGTAGCTGACCGAGGTGTCGACTGCGAATTCAGTCACAAATCCTCCTATGACACGATCGAGCCGATGATCGACAGCGCAGGCGATCTTGTCCTTAGATGCTTCCAGTTTTTGTACTAGCTCTAGGGTCCAAACAATAGGACCGTCAAGTTTCCACCTTCCTTGGTTGTCTGCTAGCTTCGTGATCCACCCATATAGCTCACCTGGAAAGGAGCAGAAAAATAATTCATGGATCTCTTTGTATAGGTATCTGTCCAACCACTATGCCTTTGTCAATCGCGGGTTTTTGTTTTCCTGTGCCACGAATTCATGGATCTTTCTATCCAACCAACCTTTGATGTCCTTCTTAGTTGGATTCTGGTGATACGACATCATATATCTCTTATGCAGATTCCAGTCCTGACAACGGAACCATTTGTTGGCTTGAGAGGGCCTACCCCAAGTTCAGTTTTAATTAGCCAAACAAATCCTTACACTACTGGCCCTTTCGGCATCAGCCCGTGGACCATGGACCGAAGTCTCACCCGAAGCAGTATGGGGGGATGCTAGAACCAAGTTTCCACATCCTGAGATGGTTGTGATGTCGTTTGGTTCCCTCTATCCCTACCTTCGCACAGGTTGCTTCGCTCTAGGGCTTACAAGACGAGCCCTCTGTTCCATCCTTCAATACCTCCATGAAAGGGTACGACCGACCTTCGCGCAGCCCTTACTTACTGCTCAGGTACTTTTGCGCTGCTATGGCAATGTGTCGTGTAGATTCCCCAATTAATTTAAGCAACTTGCTTATTTTATCAAACAATTATAGTTAACCCCGCGTAAACAGATAACCGTAATTGTGTTCAGTTATTTAATGTAATTGCATTCATTCACACATCATATAAGCATAATAAATGATATTCATACATAACATATCAAGATGCATCAACAAAACAAAAACACTGAAATAGCATAATATTTCTCTTTATTGATATCTTCCAAGTGTTTACAAACTTTATCCACCCTGTGCACACAGCTGCAGGGGTCCGCGCACTCAGCTGCTGAATTCTACCCTAGGCCTCTACGCACTCAGCTACAAAGCCTTTACTTACGCTATGACCCAAGACATAGACTTCTTACTTCAAAGCTATGACTCTCTTACATGATTCGTCATTACTACTTCGAGCTTAGCTCTTTTTATACAATCCCATGGTCCGCGGACCATGGGTAGATCTCTTAGAGCCGACTTTACTTTACAAACTAAGGGCGGACAACCCTTGATGACTTATGACCCCTTCACGCTCTGCGACCACAAAATGCGGAGTCTTTACAATTTTATTACAAAATTTGACTCAAGCATGGGCTTTTAGCCCCAAAACTGTCCTTGGGGGATCCCGCTCCCAACGGTGGAAACTAGTACGTAAGTAGTGTCTGGAATCCATATTTTGAAACATTTGATTGCCAAGTTCATGAATTTTATCTGACATCAAATAATCTCACAATGAAGTTGTACTAGATAATATCAACCCCTGATGGTGGCTTCTTAGTTAGTTCTGCAGTTCAATGATTTGTGCAAGACTCATCTCAATTTGGAATACTCTACAATCATGATAATAAATATCCACATTATCGGGATGATTGGTCTCTATTTGTATCTTATAAGCATGTACACAAATGCATCATACATTTTAGTTTTTAGCAGTATGTATTGAATTCATAGTGAACTACATTTAGGTGGTTTCATGGTTGTTTTTTTCCTAATTTCCTTATTTAAACATGAAAGGAATCAAATAAATAGAAGTACTTTCCATGGTCACAAATTAGAAGATTCCCTTTCCAAATAGTTCAATGAGAATATCATTGTGCAAGTCTGCAAAAAATTAATGATATGTAGACTAAGCTCAAAGAACTTGATGTCTTTTAAATAAGTGTTGGAAATATTCTTGAGCTAAGGTAAAGCATATTTGTGCATTGTAAAATGAGTGGTGGAAGATTGTTTTTCTTACCTTCTAAGTCAATTGGTAGGTCTCCTAGAGGCATCTTGTAGACTATAGCCTTTGAGAGAGCACACATTGGAGTGTAATAGTAGTGTGAGAGGCCAAGAAGGAACACTTGAGACCTGATAATTCCAAAACATGACAGTAAATATTCATAATCAGACCTTTTGGGGAGAAAAAAATTCCATTTCGTTGTCCCAATACATTATGTAGCCTCAAAAACAGAGACCATGAGAACAATACATTCTTACATTATTAAGGACTTAATCACCTTCTGGAACATAACAATGCCTACATTGAACTTGTTCCTTGGAAGCTTATGTATATACCAAAACAACTACATAAAAGTATTTCAATTTAACTAAGATTTTATGTATTTATGTAGCAGATAGGAAGGGGAAGGGATGGCATTATAGATTATTTTTTCAATTAAGGGAATACTTTCTTGGAGATCATGCAAACAATCCATATCCATGCAATTAAGGAAATTGTTTTTCAGTTGCAAACATATCATGCATGATGAGGAGAAGAAATCAAGACTCGCATGGTATGTTTGACTGGTTTTAGAGAAAATCTGGCAGGCACCCACTTTCATAGTGTGTCACATCAACTCGTATGCTCAACTGTCTCAAGGGATTACATGATTTTTCCCACAAAGTGTACATGGCCTTCTTCATCGACATAAATGCTATGTGTCATCAGTTTCATAGAAATGCATTCAACTAAGATATAGAAAAGGTTATTAATGAGTTGAAGTCATTTGTAACACACCCCCTTATATCATTGGAGGAGGTTACTGGGTTACTCAACTCTCCTATGCAGTTACCATAATGGGGTAAAATATTTGTTTTCCTTTTTTTTTTTTCAGAATATTTTACAAAGGGTAAAAAGTGACCAAGTTATCACATTCAGTGAAAGACATGAGGATATTTTACTAATATTATTTTGATACTCTTCAGGGAAAAAGAAAATGGACTTGGTCAGGTACTCCTACAATCCAAAATGCATATCCTCTCTCAAGGTTTTCATTCCAGAATTTATCAACTGTTGGGGTCTACGATTTCAGAGTTTTGAAGACACTTATGAAGACCTATTAACAACCTTCCAAGACAAAGGTTTTCAAGGCCTTTTAGAATATGAAGAAGTTGCCACTGAAGAAGATGATGCATTTTTAGAAGTTTTGGCCCATCTTGAAGATAACAGTATGCCAAATTTGAAAGAGAACCTTGAGGTTTTTCCAAACTATGATGATGTGCATGCTTTCCCAGAAGAGGGAAAGGAACATATATCTAAATATGACTGCGTTGATATTCCAGATCAACAATGGAGATTTGAAGTTGGTCAAGGAGACACGCTGGATCAAACCCATGATGAAGTATTTGATGAAATTATTGACTCTATAACAAATTCAAGTTCTATCGGTTTAGCACTATTTGATGGTGATGACCTTACCTCTTAGGAAGCCCTACAGAGTCCATCACTTTATTACTAAGCCTTTATTAGGCCCAAGTTCTAATTAAAAATTCTAAGTTCTAATTATGACCATTATATATAACACTGACATAATGGTAATTTTACATGTTTGTTCAAACATTGAAAAAATAAAACCTTTAGTCAAGCTAGATGTTTGCAATACGCTCCAAAATAAGCTCTTCAAACAACAACTGGAAATGCATTATATCCAACAAAGTTGACGAAGTACACATCACATCACCATCCCTTTGTCTTACCATTGACTCACCAGTCATATAAGAGCCATTGTTAACTGAATATTTATCCTTTCTACCATGCACATAGGACTTGGTTTGTTCACTAAACTCATTTCCTCCATATCTGCCTATACAACACAACATAATTTTGTGTTTTCTTCTCTAAGGAAGCACCATCTCATGTAACAACTTCATCTTCACCCTCCATGTGATCTTCTTCTCATCAATCACAACCAATAATGCATAATATACCCATTGTTTATCTTTTCTTCTTTGTTGATTTGGATTTGTTTCAGAAGCAACATCATCAACAACTTCACTTCTTGAGATCTGTCTGACCTGAGCTTCTATGACCCATGCATATGGCTAATTTATCACTGAAATTACGCCATTCTTTCTGTTGAACCAATCTTGTATTATCATCTGGATAAGATCAAGAAAAGATGTTTTAGATTTCAATGGGCTAAAAAGAAGGAAACTGAAGGCACTCCCCTGATGAAGTGGTCAAAGATAGCTAACTTAAAATAACAAAGAGGGATGGGGTCTCAATAAATCTATGTTTTTAGCCAAGCCTTGGTAGCAAAGAGCCTTTGGAGGTTGTTCTCTAATGAAGGACCAGGAGGCAAAGTCATGAAGTGGATATACACGAAGGAAGGATCCACTAGAGAATGGATAAGGGTACATAAAAAATATGTTACAGAGCATTAATTGTTTGCAAAACATTAGTTAAATCTTTCCCTTAAGATGGAAGATGGATTGCATGAAAAATGGGCAAAGGAAATAAAGTAAGAGTTGGAAAGGATCCATGGAAAGGGTGAAGTGGTGATTTTAGGTTGTCAGACCCTTTGCTATCAAATCTTCATGACTTAAGGGTATTTAAGATTAGGGATATAGCTTGAAATTTGGCAGAAGGATGGTTTCAAAGGTGGAATACATAAGAGCAGTTGCACATACAAGGGAAAAGGTTGTTGAATGGAATAGTTTGTAAACAGTCTAAATCACAGCACCATAACTCTGCCAGATCAGGAATATGGGCTTAAGTGGTCAGAAAATAAAGCATCTGCTTTACACGTTAAAATTTGGAAATGAGGCAAGAATGCTTGAAGACCAAGGCGGTGGAAGGCAGTTCGGAAACATGAAAATCCACTTAAAACAAGAAAATTTCTTAATTTAACATTGGAAAACAAAATTCTTACATGGGACTATAAGGGGGGGGAATTGGAATGGGCTAGATGGTATGTTTTATATAAGGCAGAAATTGAATCATTGGATCGCTTGTTTGTCCTTTCTCAAAGCTGGTGTGGAAAGAAATTTTGCAAATAATAAATGGCAAGAACAAGTGGGGCAAAGACTCTTTAGTGATTTGTTTTGAGCATTGGCATCTTGATAAACATATTTCCATTTATATATCTTTGTCATGCTTTGTTTTGTGGGGGATTATGGTTAGTTAGAAACAATGCATTATTTCAAGGTAAATAACCTCATCTAATATATCATCCTCTTGAAGGATGATATCTAGCCTCTTTTTGCATCCAATTTGGATAAGAACTGAAGAAGTTATGACTTATCCTAGTTCTCCCACTATTTGTTCCACAAAATGCTCCAAAACCAGTGTAATTCTACAAATTAGCCCCAAAATCTGCTAACTGGGCAAGAATTTCTCCATGCGGCAGGCTATATTTTGTCGGTCATATCACAAATCGCAATCCCCGAAGTCTGGCAGGCTAAAGGTCTTGTTAACATGACGGAATGTTGTGATTGTGATATCGATGGACCTGACGATATATTAAACTGCGATTCACAAACACTTCGCGTCCTGGGTCTTATCGCATTTCGCAATTCGACGAAGAACCGATGGCAGTTATAAAGCGGGACTTGTTCTTCCTGCAAGTTGCAATTGCGATCTATGATTTATCGCATCACAACCTGTACCTGCCAGTGGCCAATTTTGATTTGTTCTCCCTTCACTACTCTGTGATTGCAATTTGCGATGGCCTTATCACATCACAACCCTGAACCTGTCGGGGCCTATTTGTAACACCTTTTTCTGCCTTGTGACTTGTGATTTGCGATAAGTGAGGGCCAATGGTAGGCTGCCACTTGGTGCCTCCTCATTCACTAAAGTACTTTCCACATCAACCAATCTTGCCATGTGGGAAAGTCAAATCTAAACTTTGACTTGCTCTAACTTCTGCATACAAGCTCGAATTTGAGTGTCGTTTGCGCCTTTGGATTCATAATGACAAGTTCTTCTATCTAAAGTTGAGTTTGACAAGATTCTGACACCATTCTTTCTGTTGAACTAATCTTGTATTCTCATCTAGATAAGATCATGAAAAGATGTTTTAGTTTTCAATGGGCTGAAAAGAAGGAAATTGAAGGCACTCCCCTCATGAAGTGGTCAAAGATAGCTAACTTAAAATAACAAAGGGGGATGGGGTCTCAATAAATCTATGTTTTTAGCCAAGCCTTGGTAGCAAAGAGCCTTTGGAGGTTGTTCTCTAATGAAGGACTAGGAGGCAAAGTCATGAAGTGGATATACATGAAGGAAGGGTCCACTGGAGAATGAATAAGGGTACACAAAAAATATGTTAAAGAGCATTAATTATTTGAAAAACATTTGTTAAATATTTCCCTTAAGATGAAAGATGGATTTCACGAAAAATAGGCAAAGGAAATAAAGTAAGAGTTGGGAAGGATCCATGGAAAGGGTGAAGTGGTGATTTCAGGTTGTCAGACCCTTTGCTATCAGATCTTCATGACTTAAGGGTATTTAAGATTAGGGATATAGCTTGAAATTTGGCAAAAGGATGGTTTCAAAGGTGGAAGACATAAGAGGAGCTGCACATACAGGGGAAAAGGTTGTTGAATGGAATAGTTTGTCAACAGTCTAAATCACAGCACCATAACTCTGCCAGATCAGGAATATGGGCTTAAGTGGTCAGAAAATAAAGCATCTGCTTTACACATTAAAATTTGGAAATGAGGCAAGAATGTTTGAAGACCAAGGTGGTGGAAGGCAGTTCGGAAACATGAAAATCCACTTAAAACAAGAAAATTTCTTAATTTAACATTGGAAAACAAAATTTTTCCATGGGACTATGGGGGGGGGAATTGGAATGGACCAGATGGTATGTTTTATATAAGGTAGAAATTGAATCAGTGGATCACTTGTTTGTCCTTTCTCAAAGCTGGTGTGGAAAGAAATTTTGCAAAAAATGAATGGAAAGAACAAGTGGGACAAAGACTCTTTAGTGATTTGTTTTGAGCATTGGCATCTTGATAAACATATTTCCATTCATATATCTTTGCCATGCTTTGTTTTGTGGGGGATTATGGTTAGTTAGAAACAATGCATTATTTCAAGGTAAAGAACCTCATCCAAGATATCATCCTCTTGAAGGATGATATCTAGCCTCTTTTTGCATCCAATTTGGATAAGAACTGAAGAAGTTATGACTTATCCTAGTTCTCCCACTATTTGTTCCACAAAATGCTCCAAAACCAGTATAATTCTACAAATTAGCCCCAAAATCCGCCAACTGGGCAAGAATTTCTCCACGCATCAGGCTATATTCTGTCGATCGTATCGCAAATCGCAATTGCCAAAGTCTGGCGGGCTAAAGGTCTTGTTAACACAGCAGAATGTTGTGATTGCTATATCGACAGACCCAACGGTATATTAAATTGTGATTCACAAACACCTCGCGTCCTGGGTCTTATCACATTTCGCAATTCGGCGAAGAACTGATGGCAGTTATAAAGCGGGACTTGTTCTTCCTGCGAGTTGCAATTGTGATCTGCGATTTATTGCATTGCAACCTGTACCTGTCAGTGGTCAATTCTTATTTGTTCTCCCTTCACTAGTCTGCAATTGTGATTTGGATGGCCTTATTGCATCACAACCCTAAACCTGTCGGGGCCTATTTGTAACACCTTTTTCCACCTTGTGACTTGCGATTTGTGATATGTGAGGGCCAATGGTGGGCTACCACTCGGTGCCTCCTCATTCACTAAAGTACTTTCCACATCATCCAATCCTGCCACGTGGGCAAGTCAAATCTGAACTTTAACTTGCTCTAACTTCTGCATACAAGCTCGAATTTGAGTTTCGTTTGCACCGTTGGATTCAGAATGACAAGCTCTTCTATCTAAAGTTGAGTTTGACAAGATTCCGACACTTTGATTTTTTAGCATAAATTTGAGCACCTGATCAGTATGTTTCATTGGTTGAATTTGCATGGAATCATATTAGTAATTTATAGTGTAATACTAACATGCAATTCTGGTGTCCATACCTTCTCGTTCAATTCTTGGAGTTGTGTTTAGAAAACAACATAAAAAGCCCATTTTTCCCAATTGCAAATCATGATCCTGATCCATACTTAAAACCATTGTGATCTACAGATGTGATGGGTAATTTAGCTTATGGTCAGTCCCAAATTGCATTCACATACCCTAATGGTATTGTGATTAAATTATGTGACTAGAGAGAGGATTTTATCCTTAATTCGCAAGTTGCATTTGTTCCTCCAACACCAATAAGAATCGAATCTATGACTAGCATGGTAGACTTTTTTCTTCAACTCATAAATCATGCTTACAGTTTCCAATGAGACTAGAACTTACAAGTGTGATTTGCACTAGAATTTCACACTATGACTTGCACTATAAATCAGATTTGCCACTAGACTTGGTTGTATCCCTTACTTAGGTCGCAGGTCACATTTCTAGTCCATAGTGGCATCGTAATTCAAAATTGTGACTTGGATAAAATTTGGATATGCAAGCACAACGTGCCCACTTGTTGACCATGCATGCAAGGAAGGGTTATTTCTAATTCATTCCATGAGACATCCATCGCTCTAAACATCACATACATTGCTTAACCCCTCTCAATATATTATTTTTTTCACATCTTTAACTCTGTCCTTTGAACCTAAAGGGAGCTTCAACAAAATTAAAGACAAACAGAAGAGCATTAGTCATCTTCTATGATGGTTTGTCTACCCATCCTGTAGACTCTAAGAGGATCCAACGACTATAACATTAGCTACTTGAAATTCCACAAAAGATATGTTAGGCTCTTACTTAATATTTTACAGGGATATAAAAAGAGTTCTTAGTGCCGCAAATGAAAATAAAATTCGCATGTCTACAAAGATGAAACAAAATGTATTTTCTTGGAAAGTCTCAACAACAAGAAGAATAAATGAAAATGCAAAAGATGGAGGCTCGAATGATACTTTTATTTCAGTACGGCTGATATTTGCTCATTTTATCAAATCAACATCGAAATTTTGTTTCAAATTTATAGGGAATATGGAGCCCAAAAGTTGCATCAGCTTGGGATGCTTTTGCTTAATATACCATGGTTGGATTTCAACCAGCTTGCAGGTACTAATGAATTTGATGACAAAGGAAAGGAGTTGTAAATCACTTCCAAACTTATCATTTTACAAAGATGTTATTACTCATATCCCTAGTAATGCCTATGGAACTAATAGTTCTTCCAACTAAGGTTATCCAGCTAATACAAGTACATGCTCTAAAATTAGTGGGGAAATGGGCATAGAGCTTGTAAATTATGTGAGAAGATGGATTTTTTTCAATGTTATAATAAATATATATATTTTATGCATAAATTCCATCAACATAATATTTCATCCCTAATTCTCTTGCTCTATACTGGGAATGAGTTCAACATTAAGGTTCCTTGCAACATAAAACTATCCATGAAGAAAAATAGATGGTAATTACTTATTACCACCTTCATTGTAAGAGGATGATAACCTTATAAGGAGCCATGTTTCTTTATTCAGCTCATTGATAGACATGGTGTCTTGAAGAAATTAAGCTTAATCCTTTCATGAAAGTGACATACATCTCAATTAAACCATTCACAGTAATTGAAGAATTGGAAGGGAATATTAAAATGATGAAAGGTGTGTATCTATTGTTGCATGAAAAAATCTTTGAAGGCATAATTAGGACTTAGAAACCAAGAATATATTGGAAGGAATCAATTATTGGCATTGAGGCACAATACCAAGATCCAAACATACACCAAGGAGTTGACAAATCTCATGTTGCAAATCAAAGAGATATCAAATAAGGACCAAATCTTCCACTTTATGATTATTGAAATCATGGACACATAATGAACTGTCAAGACAAGGAGTTAAGACTCTTACAATAGCTATCATGGAAGCAGATAAACTCCTAGATTCCAAGAGTGAAGATAAGGGTGGACTAAGGGGTAATTATGAGTATGCCAATACAATAGATGTAGCAAAAAGAGAAGAAGTTGGTACCATGTTGGATATGTGTGAAAGAGCAATATGAAAAAGAATTTCATGTTCACATAGAGAATGGATTCCATTACGCAAGTGAACAACCCATTGTTGGGAATGATGTAGGTTTTGAGTATTATCGTGGAGTCAAGTTTGGTAACAACACAAAATGAGGATGTGATGAAACTAAGTTTTGTGCAGGAAAATATCAACAAAGGGCCAATTCTTGTAATATTTCACAGTGGTTCAATGCATAAATTCATGAAGGAAGATGCAACAAGGAGACTCGGGTTGCATATTCAGTCAATCTCTTCATTTAAAAGGTATTCAATTTCAATAAGAAGAGTGTTATTTGCATAACCAAGGATTCTTTCATGACACTCGAAGATTAGAGTGGAAGGGTTAGTTTTACCATTGTGCCACTGGATGAATACAAGCTTATCTTGGGTTAGGAGTTTATGTGGGTAGAGAATATTGTCTTCATCCTACATATAGATAATTTGGCCATATTTTCATACCTACCTCCATTCATGGTGCCAACTCTAAGGGGAATTAGGGGGACGAGAGTTTCCAAGACATCCTTTCTAATATTTGATGAGATCAACTAGTCATCTTGTGGAAACACAAGTGGACATGGAGAACATAAGGTTAAATTGCTTGATCTAAGATGCATTGAAGTATTTATAGCATTAGAGTAGTGTATGGATATGTTTGAAGAATTCTTGGGAGACACCATGACATCCATGGAGGCACTAGAAAAAGTTGTGATGGACCAAATATGTCTTAAATTGCCAAGAAAATAGAAGTTGACTAAAATCAATTGGAGAGCTGATATGTCCAGAGCATTACATAGAAACAAATGTATGTAAGAGTTTTGTTGTCCCAAAATGTAGAATTGAAGTTGTAGATGTAGAATTCAACCTGGATTGGCTAGATTCTAAATATCCTACTTAAGGGAGCAAAGGTACCAAAGGATATCTTCCTAAGTACAATATTTTCACTACAAGTTGTAGCATTAACGAACATTGTATTTCCTTTCCCATATTGAAAACGTTATTTTATTATGAATATGATAAATATAAAAATCATGCGAATATCAATATGAAATACAAGTGTAATTAGAAATATGAAGAGATACTTATAAGTCAAATAGGCCATGGGGAAACTTAAAGATCATGGGGAAGGTGAAAGATCATATAACCCATTTCTATGAATGTACCCTCATGCCTCATTCAAGGGGGCCTTTTAGCACTTGAGCATGACTAGCATTAGAGAGTTTTTTTGTGCTTAGGGAGCTAGAAGCATTCTGCTCGTGGAAGATAGTAGGGTGAGTTGTGGTGAGGCTAAGGTTTGGTCTTTGGGATGATATGAAGTGCTCCCATCCCACTATTGGGTTTTGATGGTCTTGTGGCACGTCTTTGAATTGGTAGCATTATCAATGAGAAGCTCTTCAATTTTGGCATAGATTCTTAAGCATTCCTCTGTTGGTTGTACTAGTTAACTGATACTCCAATTAATTTTTCATTTGTGTTTTGATGTTGGGTTTATGTCGATGAACTAATTTATGGCTTTGGATTAAATGTTTGTTTTGAGTCTTTGCTTTCCTAATTCCATGCATGTTGATGGGCCTCCAAAATAAACCTAAATTAAGGCCCATCTAGCCTTTCCTATGCACATAAAGACTATATTAAATATCTCCCCCTACACTTAATAATGTTTTTTAGCTTTAATATGTTCTTAGAAAATTTTAGAGATAATTGGATATTATGTGCCTAATATTAATTATTTTTTCATAATATTGAGAGAATATGGAGTAAATTCTGAATGAGATAATATAGGGACTTTCTCCCTACTACAATATGGACCAAGATTGGATAATAAATTAACTAAATATCATTAAATTATTGACAAATTCTGGAACTCCACTAATTGACAAAATCTAGGAACGTGTTCCCTATCATTTAATGAATATTCCTAGTGTTGGGAACCATATCCACTTTTAGAGGGATTTTGGAGGGGAAAGTTGCCTCCTTTCAAGTAGAACGTTTCCTCATCACTTTGTATAAGTACCAATTCGAATTGGCCTCTAGAGGCGTGTATTTATTAGTCTTCTTATGGAGAAAACTTGTTATTTAGTAGCTCCACTTTCATTTCTAGCAGGGATGTACTTGGATTGATTCAAATAATGAAGTTTGGTGCCATTTTTAGCCTCTAAAGCTTGGTTTCCTCCATAGGACTCTGATTTTCCTTGGGCTTGGCCATCCCAGGAGCCTCAGAGCCACCCTTGTACAATTTCTTTATTTCTTTTGAATGTCTTTTTCACTTGCATCTCTTATTTTTGCATTTACTATTCATGCTTCTTTTGTTGTAGGTCATATTGGTTAAATGATTGAAGTTAGTTGTTTTGAAGGTTATTTAGAGAGTCATGAACATAATGCATCCTTAGAACAACTTTGAAAATTCGTATTCATCATTGAGCTACTTGGATTGGTTTACTAGTTCAGAAAACTAGAATTTCTGGAAGTCCCTTGTAACAAAATAGTAGTAATTTTCTGCTATTTTTTAGAACATGTTAATGAGCTTCATTTGAGTTGATTCCACTTGTATTGTGTCATAAAAAATAAAAAATAAAAATAAAAATAAAATTATTTTAATAACAAAGTTTACCCCATAGCATTTGTACTTGATTTGGTTAGGCATTTGGTAGGTTAACTAGCTCACTATTTCTTGCATTTCCGGGGTTTAGAGTAGTAATTTCTACTATTTTTTTGCACATGTTAACAAGGGTATTTTGGAGTGATTCCACTTGGAATGGAGTCCTAGGACATCCCACTTAATAACAAAAAATTTTGGGATTGAGAGATCAGAAATTCCACAGTCTGCATTTTTATGCCTACCGTTCGATTCTTGAACAAGACTCATCTTCAAGACTGAATCTACAAAGAAGAGAAAAGATGGAAACAATAAGTATGAGATGCAACGCTACTAGGATGGGGAGCCAACCAGCCCAAGTATTTTTTTTTTTAATTAGAATTTTTTTTTAATTTTTTATTTCATTCTTTGACCTTTTAGTTAAAATAGAAAGATATGATTTATTTTCACACTTAAATTAATAAATTTTAACTTAATTTAATTTAATGTATAGATCTTTTTTACTTTCTAATATTAGATAGAAGAGTAGGATTATTTTTACTATATTAATTATTTTAATTTATGATTTTAATAAACTTATGTATTAGATTATGTTAATTATTATTTTAATATAAATCTTATTAATACTAATTTAAAAATCATGTTATTAGTACATATAAGTAATATAATATGAATATGATAATATTATGATTATTTTATCATTATTATTATTACTACTACTACTAGTGTAACAAAGGGTTAAAGCCAAAGACGGAGGGAAAAATGAACGGAATTCCAGCAAAAGGGTGAATAAGGGGAGAGGTTAATAAAATTCACTCAGGCGAAGCATGAGAGGGTGATAGGGAAATTTGATAAGAAGAGCAAAAATGTCATAAAACATTCATGGGAGAGATTAGGAGGAGGGACAAGGGGAGGAGATGAGGGACTAATAAAGAGTGGTAAGGATGATAAGAAAGGGGAAAACGTATTTGTTCCTTGGTATCGCAGGAGAGAAGGGAAATCCAATTTCTACTAATTTCTAAGCCTCCATCCTTATTGAGGTTGTGAGGGTGCTTGATGATTTCAAGGGCCTCCCGTACTTTACATTTAAAATGATGTTTTTCATTGGAAATGACCTTAGTGTCTCCAAGGAAGATATGGAGGCTAGTCTTGCCTACATGCTCTACTAAATCTGAAGATCGATTTCTTTCATTTCGGATATCTGCACCATGCTCTGTAAGCCTGATCTTGAAATACCTACCTGTTTCCCTAATATAGTATTCTCCACAAGAACAATTGATCATATAAACACCTTTTTGTTGGAGGTGGTCAGGGTTATCCTTACTGGATTTGATCCTTTATTTAATAGTCGTCATGGGCTTGAATGAAGTTATGATATATTTATTTATGAGAACTTTGTCCAGCTTTTCAGTGACTCCACATATATATGGAAGGTATGCATTAGCAGTTAGGGGATTTTCAGATTTATCCTTTCTGCTTCCGGATTTGGCTTTCTGGATGGCTTTGATGATATCTTTATTATTATATCCTAAGCTTGTAAATACTTCTCTTAAGTATGCAATCTCTTATTCGATGTGAATCTCATCTAATATTTTGTAGGCTCTAGTAAAAATGGTTTGAAGAACACCCATCTTTTGAGTCAGGTGGTGGTGTGAATCTACATGAAGGTAATTATTGGTATGTGCCTTCTTTCTGAACACCTTATGCCCCAAAGATCCATCTTTGTTTCTTATGACGCGAATATCAAGGAATGGGATGCAATTATTCTCGTCGACCTCCATTGTAAACTTGATGTCATCGGATATGTTATTGAGATGGTTCAAGAAGTTATTAAGTTCATCATCACCATGATTCCAATTGACACTAGTGTCATCCACGAACCTGATCCAAAACTTAGGTTTTAATGGGTAGGTGTCAAGAGATTTCTTTTCAAATTTTTCCATGAAGAGATTGGGTACAATAGGCAATAGAGGTGAACCAATAGCAACTCCTAATGTTTTCTCAAAGATTTCATCTTGGAAGGTGAAGTATAATGGAGACATATTTAAGCCAACTTTGCAGTTTGGGGGTTTTCCACTTCTTTTAGTACTTGGACTACTTCATCTAAGGGAATCTTGGTGAAGAGCTGGACAACATCAAAACTAACAATTTTGTCACCCAGATCCAGCTTACCTTGTTTTATGAATTCAACATACTGGATAGAGTCTTTAATGAAATATCTAGTTCTACCAACTAGAGGGGCTAGGGTGCTAGCGACATACTCTGATAATTCGTATGTGGGTGCTCCGATAGTATTGACGATAGGTCTGAGGGGGACATCAGCTTTATGAATTTTTGGGGCCCCGTAAATTCGAGGAGTAATTTCACTATCGGGTGTAAGGCACTTTTTCAATTTATCACCTAAATTAGTCTCTTTAATGGCTTTTTTGACGAGTCTTGCAATTTTAGAGATGGGTTTTTCTCAAGTTTCTTGTAGTTGCCACTATTATATAAAAGGTCTTTCGTTTTGTTTATGTATTCTTCACGATTCATCACCACTGTGGCGTCCCCTTTTTCGGCCTTTAGAATGACAATGTCATTATTATTTCTTAGGCTTTTTAGGGTTTTAAGTTGCTCCTAGTTTAAATTTCTTTTAGGAGGTCTAGCTTTTCTAAGGATGATGACGCATTCTTGCCTGACAAGCTCCTTATCTTCATCGTTAAGAGCTTTGATTCCATCTTCAAGACTACAAATGATTTCTTTGTTAGGGATCTGGTTGGAGGCTAAGGCAAAATTGAGTCCTTTGTCAAGGACCTCAGCTTCTTCCTTCTTTAATTCATAAGAGGAAATATTTATTACTTTTTTATTGTTAATAGAATTATTGTTAGATTTACTATCTAATTTATTTGTTTTATTTTCTAACTTATTCTTTGATTTATCACATGGATTATTAGTTATAGTATTAAATTTATTTGTATTACTATCTTATTTACTATTTAATTCATTAGATCCATTAGTTATATTATCTAATTTATTAGTATTATCATTAAATTTATTATTTAATTCATTGGAACCATTGTCTATTATATTATTTGACTTAATAATCCTATTGGAATGTAGAACCCTATTACCTCTGTTACGTATATTATTGGATGCTTCTACCGAATTACTAGTTTCAGTACTGCGTAGTTGCTCCAATCCGACTATGGTTTGTTGTTTCCATGTCTCTTCACATAATGGGCCCAAGTTGTATCCTACCTTTCTTCGTGAGAGTTGATTTTAGGTTGAATCGCACACTTCAACTATGTTGTCCTTACGCCAATTACTGCGTCGTTTTATTACCTTCCCGTGGCTACTACTTTCCCTTGTTGCATTCTCAGAATTTTGCTTTTCTACCTGTGTTTCTAGCTTCTCAAGATTTATGTCCTGTCTCAACTGAGCCGCGTTCCCTTCCTTCCCAACTTTGAGCATTTCTGAAGCATCAATGACTGTCCACAGGTCTTTACGGATGGTTTCTCCCATTTTTAAATGATTTTTAAAGGCTAATGAAGATAATCGAGCCAAAGAAAATCTGATTATGCGTATTTTATGGCGGATTAGAGACTTTGTTGGCTTGTTGGGGCCTGACCTAGGTTCAGAGTTAATTAGCCAAACAAATCCCTATACTACTGGCCCTTTCGGCAACAGCTCGCGGAGCGCGGACTAAGGTCTCACCCGAAGTAGTGTGGGAGGGTGCTAGAACCAGGTTTCTGCACCCTTGAGATGTCTGAGAGGTTCGACTGGTCCCACTATTTGTCCCTATGTGCAGGTCACTTTGCGCACTTCCTTGTTCCTCTCGCCTTGATACACTGCCTTCGCGCAGCCCTAACCAAGAGTTATGGAGCTTCCGCGCTGCTAGAGCCGCACTCTACGCTATTACCCGAGATCTTACTTATCTTCCTATACTAGTTAATTGCCTTCCTGTACTTAGATGTCTTACGTTATAATTAGTTATACAAAACATTCATATAAGTTCACACAGCAAATAAACAGTATACTTGCAGATTATACCTAATCATATATTAAAATAGGAAAATATGCACAGAAATATGGTAAACTTCTCTTTATTGATTCTTCCAACGGTTACAGACTCGACTTGCCCTGTGCACTCAGCTGCAGGGGTCTGCGCACTCAGCTGCAGACTACTAGGCCTCTGCGCACTCAAATGTAGAGCCTTCCCCTACTCTACAACCCAAAGACACACTTTACACTTTTATTCAATCACTTAGACTTCTCATGCTCTTCGTCCCTTCTCTACACTTAGAGCCTCGCTCTATTTATACAATCCCATGGTCCGTGGACCATGGGTATGTCTTATTAAGCTAACATTACATTACAAAATGAGGGCGGACAACCCTATGACTCTATCATAATTTCGCGGTCCGCGCCCACAATTCGCGGTGCTTTTACAAAAATATTTGGTCAAAACTTGGGCTTTAAGCCCCAAAACATGCCTTGGGGGGATGCCTATGCAAGAAAAGTATGGAGTCATATTAGAATCGCGACATTGCTTTCCCATCTCATTTTCATTTGATTTACTTTAGCATTCAACAAGTTATCTCACTCCTGTAGCAAAACAAAGCCTTCTATAGCAGCCCTATAGCACATGTAAACTTGACCTAATTTGATCCAAAAGCTTGGGTTTTGTCTCTTAGGCTTGAATCATGACCCCTAGGCCCTGAATCCGTCATTGAGTAAGACCAAAGACATCTTAAGCCTTGCCTCTTCTCCATTACAATTCACCTCTACAGTTTGGATTAGTGGACAGATTCCTGACTTGAAGAGCATAATGATGATTTTCATGATTACTTTGTGAAGCACCATGTGAACTCTATTGACAAAATCTATCTTGAATGCAATGATTGAAGAATGATTTCATTTTGTTTCATACATCTTAAGCTATGGTTTCCAACATTGTTATTTCTATTGCATAGACTAGGCTTCCTTTTGATGTATCATTTACACTGCTATGAAACCAACTCAAGAAAAAGATAGAAAAGATAGATCAACGCCTTAGAATTCAGCCTCTTCGAGGGGGCAACCTCCTTTACATTACATAAATGAACAATTCTTGGATGATTCAAATGACAAAACCTCCTTTCTATATATAGGAGTCTAAGGAGTCACAATATAAACCAGCCAACCTAACAATAATAATATAAAGCCACAAAAATAACAATAGAGGGATTCTATGGGGCACAGTAATAACAAAATGGGGGCAATAGGGGCACAACAATATTAATAAGGGGTACAACTACAATAGTAATGGGGTAATCACTAGTATTATGGGGACCCAACACCTACCCAAGGGATGTGACTTCTAGGACTCATTGATGAAGTTGATATCTACCACAAGACCCTATACACACAAAATTACAATTGCTTTCAATAACATATATACATGGAATGCATGTTTTGTTGTATCTAATTTTTTCCCAAATCTAAAATGTAGCTAACAATAAAAGATAAAGAAAGAAATGAAGAGAGAGTACCTGAGGGCAACGTCGTTGAGTAGTGGTTAATTGGAGTTGTGGTTGATCAGATATATGCTCTATGGAATCCCATCAACGATCATAGAAAAAGTCATAGTGAGGTCTAGAGCCAGATTCATCGAGATGGTAGGGGAAGTCGAGATAGTTACAGAAAGCATGGGAGGAGTTGTCATCGTCAGGAAAAATCCTTTCTCTTTCACCTTGGGAGACAAGGGATTGTACTTGCCAGGAAATGTCAAGGAGGGGTAGGTTGTGCTATGGAGTGCAAAAGTATGCCAATGAATGTAGGGGTGTTAACACATGCCACATACTTCCAAGGTATTGTTAGACATGCAAATTGTTATGGCATGTCAAGATGTAAACTATGCCGCTTAGTTGTGTTATGGCCACAGTTGAATGTGAGCCTTGAATTGGAAACTTGTAAATTGTTAAGTGGTATAAGTTGAAATTGTACATGAGTAGCCTAAGATGAATTATAGTTAGTTCTTAGGCAAGCAAGGCATAGTATAGTTGTAGTAGTTGTAACTTGGTCAAGTTTTTGTAGTCGAGGAAGGACTTGGTTGGGTTCCCAAGTCCCCAAAAAAACAAGGGTATTTGTGAGGGCATGATAGCTAAGGAGTTCCAGGGAATTCCAAGGAATGAAAAGGAATGTTAACACATGCTAGACAATTTCAATGCATACTAAGGAGTGTTAGGGAGTGTCAGGGAATCACGAGGGAGAACTAGGTCAAAATGCATGGAAATGAATGAATAAGAGTGTGTGCCAAGGAGTGTTAGTGAATTCTAGGTTTCCCAAGGACAGAGTGTGATAGGAGATGTTCATAATAGGAATTGCATAAGGAAAGCCTATGGTTATGATAAGGGGATAGAGAAAGTAGTTTCAAACAAAGCGAGACTTTGGGTTGGGAACGACATTGTTTTTCTAATGCTTTGTTTGGGTTTCCAAATAGCAAAAATAGTAAGGTTACCTGTGCGGGCATGAGAGCTATAGAATGCGAAGGTGTTCCATGGAATGCCAGGAGGTAATAACACATGCTAGATAGTCCCAAGGCATGTTAGGCATGCCACAACATGCAAAGTGCTAAGGCCTACCAAGATGTGCCAAGTGCCAAGGTGTGGCACGAACATATGCTAGGACATGTTAGGGCTAGGTGTCATGGAAACACAAGGGAGCACTACTTTCAAATTGATGGAAATGAAGTGTCAATGAGTTCCAAGTGTGCTAAGGAGGGGGTGGCAAGATATTCTAGGCATTTTCAAGGCATGCTAGAGTGATATGGAAACATATCAAGATGTGTCAAGTGCCAAGGTGTGCCAATGTGTGTTGAGTGTTAGCAAGTGCTAGGGAAACACTGGGAAGCACTAGGTAAAAATGCATGGAAATTAATGAATAAGAGTGTGTCACAGGGAGTGTTGGTAAGTTCCAAGTGTGGTAAGGGGGGAGTGACATGGTATGCTAAGAAATGCTAACTCATGCTAGTGTTCGAGAGCACCATGCGGCCAAGATGTGTCAGGTATCAGGGTGTGTCAACACATGCTAGGGAGTGTTAGGGAGTTCTAGGGAAACACAAGGGAGCACTAGGTGAAAATAATGCATGCAAATGAATGATTAAGAGTTTGTGACAACAAGTGTTAGTGAGTTCTAGGTGTGCTAAGGACAGAGTGACAAGGTATGCTAGGCAATGCTAAGGCATTCTAGAGGCTAGGGAAACATTCCAAGATGTGTCAGGTGCTAGGGTGTGCCAATGCATGCCAGGGAGAGTTATGGAGTGTCAAGGAACAACAAGGGAGAACTAGTTTCAAATGCATGGAAATGAATGAATAAGAGTGTGTGATAGGGATTATCAGTGAGTTTCAGTGTGCTAAGGAGGAAGTGACAAGGTATGCTAGGTAGTGCCAAGGAATGCTATAGTTCTAGGGCAACATACCAAGATGTGCCAAGTCCTAGGGTGTGCCAACCTATGTAAGGGAGTGTTATGGAGTGACACGGGAATAGAAGGGAGAACTAGCTCAAAATGCTTGGAAATGAACAGATAAGAGTGTGTGATAGGGAGTGTCAGTGAGTTCCTATTGTGCTAAGGAGGGAGTGACAATGTTATATGTTAGGCAGTGCCAGGGCATATCATGGAGCGATAGGGTGTGCTAGGGAGTTCCAAATCATGCCAAGGGATGCAAGGGATGCTAATACGTGCAATGTAGTGCTACGGTATTGTTAAACGTGACAGATACTATGACATGTCAAGATCTAAACTATATTGCTTATTTGTTTTATGGGCACGATTAGATGTGAGCCTTGACTCGGTAACTTGTTAAGTGGGATGAGTTAAGATTGAACATGAGAAACCTAAGATGAGTTATAGGCCATTCTTAGGTGAACAAGGCATAATCTAGTTGTAGTAAATGTAACTTGGACAAGTTGTTGTAGTCAAGGCAGGACTTGGTTGGGTTCCCAAGTCTAAAAACAATAAGGGTAGTTATGAGGGCATGATAGCTAAGGGTTGTCAGGGCATGCCAAGGAATCAAAAGACGTGATAACACATGCTAGATAGTGTCAATGCATGCCTATGAGTGTTTGGAATTGTCAGGGCATTAAAAGGGAGAACTAAGTCAAAGTTCATGGAAATGAACAAATAAGAGATTCTGCCAAGGAGTGTCAATGAATTCCATATGTCCCATGGACAAAGTGTGTTAGGAGAATTTTAGAATAGGAATTGCACAAGGAAATCCTACAATTGTGATAAGGGGATGGAAAAAGCAGTTTTAGACAAAGGGACACTTTGGGTTAGGCACAACACTATTTTTTCAATGACTTGGTTGGATTCCCAAGTTGCAAAAAAGGTAAGCCTATCTATGAGGGCATGACAACTAGGGAGTTTCAAGGTGTGTAGGGAATGCCAAGAAGTGATAATACATGCCAGAACATTCCAAGGCATGTTAGGAAGGCCAAGACAATCTAAGTGGTAAGGCATGCCAATATGTGTTAGGTTCTAGTATGTGGCACCAACAAAGCTAGGGATTGCCAGGGAAACACAATGGAGGATTAGTTTCAATTTCATGGAAATGAATGAATAAGAGTGTGTGATAAGGAGTGTTAGAAAGTTATAGCTATGCTAAGGAGGGATTAATAAGGTATGATAGGAATTTCCAAGGCATTATAGAGTGATTGGAAAGCATGCTAAGATGTGTCAAGTGCTAGGGTGTGCCAATGTGTTCCAAGGAGTGTTAGAGAGTGCTAGGAAAACACAAGGGATAACTAGGTCATAATGCATGAAAATGAATGAATAAGGGTGTGTGACAGGGAGTGTCAGTGAGTTCCAAGTGTGCTAAGGAGGAGTGATAAGGCATGCTTGGCAATGTTAAGGAATTCTAGAGTGCTAGTGTGACGTGCAGCTAAGATGTGCCAACTGTTGGAAATAATACTGATAGGGGGGGGTGAATCAATATTATCAAATCAGTTACTTTTCATTTTTCATACTCAGATTTATATACGCGGCTTCAGTTCAGTATATCTGGGTATATACGCGACTGTGTTAAAGGCAACCAGTGTACATGCAGTAATCTTATGATTTAGTTAGCTTATCTTCAGTAAATGCATCAGAACATTATTAACCACATTAATAGTAAACAGGTGTAGTAAACCAGTACAAATCATCACACATAAGAAGCACACATGAACACCATGATATAAGGTGGAAACCCAATGTGGGTGAAAATCACCTGCTGCAATTCGTCTCTTTCTTCCTTTAATAAGAAACTTTTTTTACAATGTATTGGTGCAGTCCTTTACCAGTACGCAGGCTTCTACCTGCAGAAGGCTACAACCTTCTTAGCTCTTGTACTAGTCGTTCCATTTACTAGTACGTAGGCGTTGGCCTACTGAAGGCTCCAACCTTCACTCGTTTTCCAGCTGCTCCTGGAAGGGAGCTACAACACCCTGGCTCTTGTACTGGCCAATATGTTTACCAGTACGTAGGTGCCGGCCTACGATCATCCAGGGACCAAGTTTCATACATTTTCATACTGGATCCATAAAACAATCACCATTGCAATACAACCTACATCATCAATCTCTGAATCACCCAATACTGAAACCCTGTCAATAACACAGTCACCAGAACATAGAACAGACTACATAACTCTGCAACAACAACCAGATCCAATAGCAACTTCAAATATTATACTTCACACTATATATGCTACTTGGACGAACCCAACCTGCGTGTATATGCGCTTTTACCAAATACAACCCGCGTACAGATCTGCAAATTCTAACTCATAACTTTGCAGCTATTTCAGACATCAGAACATACCCAGATCATATCATTCATACAATAAACATGCGTCAATAGATCTAGTCTATCCATAATCAAACCATATAAAAATAATCATTCCAAGCCTTGAGATCCCATTCCATCTTTCATCATCCTCCTCATGAGTGAAACCTTGGTTCAGATCAAGCAAGACATCACCAACCCATAACCATCATCTGGATCTCACATGTCATCAGACATTCATCACTTGCACACACTTGCACTACATCTTGGCCTAATGATCTTCTCCTTATATAGGTTTAGGCTTCTCTCAATACCATGGTCCAAAACCATGTGGAACCAATACCTTGAACCCAATACTTGGGGTCAACACTTCGGACCAAATACCATGGACCAATACCAAAATACCATGGACCAAATACCACGGACCAAAACTTATTTTTTCGACATGTACGCACCTTTCATTCTGTGAACCTGCGTGTGTATGTATACGCGCCTTTTGCTCTGATTACCCGTGTATATACGCACTTTCATCACGGTCAACTTGCGTATATCTCTCTTTTGATCTACTGCTCTAGACTGCCATCAGATTAAGTTGCCATCACCTGTATCAAACCTCTGAGTGAGTTGCCATCAAGGACAACACCTGAATCATAATGCCAACAATCTCCCCCTTTGGACTTGATGGCAACAACCACACCAAGTCACTCTCCCCCTTTGACATCAAGGTCAAAGGGCGGACCACGATATTCTCTTCTTTGATCTCCATCTGTTGTCCATACTCCCCCTGTGTATCAGCTGACATCTCTGATTGAGCTCCCCCTTTGTATGTGCCGAGATGTATCAATCTGACCATGCTCCCCCTGAGCACATGCACGATCTGCACAAGCATGCCATGACTCTATACATACATCATATGATAGTTATCAGCAACTATCATACACCATATGATCTGCATTCTTGCAATATCATTCTTTTGACCGACCAACAGGATGTATCATTTAGCTACATAAGCATCATCACCAACTTCTAATCATAATGCCAACAATGCATTGTTTGAAGTATATGCTCCCCTTGAGCTAGTGCCAACCATCTCTTATCATGACCGAACCTTTCCCTGAGTCTGTTCTGCTTCCCTTTCTTTTGATCTCCATATACGCGACTCTGCAACCTGTAACTCGCGTATATACGCGACTTATCTTCATTATATCGGCGTATGCAAGATGGAATACTGAATTTCTTCACTTTCATTATCCCTTGTGTCTGTTATGTCAGCTAACTGAGTTATGTCACACCTTTCTGTCTCTAATTCTGTCTTCTGAACCTGTGATGATGTATTCTTCTTTTGGTTTGGTGTCCACAATCTTCTCTTGTATTCATTTGCTATGTGTCCAAATTTGTAACATGCATAACATCTTACATGTCTCATATTCCTTCTATAGCAATCAACAGCCTTGTGACCAAACATATTGCAAGAAAAGAAATATCCCTGAAAGTACCTGGAACATGATGATCTTTCTGTGTGATGATCTTGAACCATTATCCTTCTACATCTAGCTACAACATGTCCAAGATTATGACATACATAATATTCAACATTATTCAACGGAGGAAATAATCGTCTATCACTTCCATAATTAGGAGCAAAAGATTTTCTTTGAGGAATTCCTTTCCTTGGTTGTTGATGGGATTGACCTCTCATCTTCTTGTTGGGGATTTCAGATTTTGCATTAAAGTTCCTTGTCTTACTTTGTGAACTAGATTCACCTTCAATAGATTCATGAAAACCAAGACCAGTTTTGACAGCAGGAGACCGTTGTCTACTCAGACTATCATCCAAAATCTTAGTACTATCTTGAAATCGCAATAGTTTATCCTTCTCTTCTAATTTACTTTCCAAGATATTTACCTCATCCTGATGTTGTTCTTCCTTTTCCAAACATTGCTTCTTCAAAGTTTCTTCAGACTTTCTTCCTTCTTCCACTTGTTGCCTTAGTTTGAGCATCTCATGTTCTTTCTCTTCATTTAGCACTTGCAGCATTTGACGAACTCTGAAGGCACATTCCAGCTGAACTTTTAAGCTGATAATTTCTTCTTTGAGGGCACTCTCCCTTTTTCTAGGTAGGTCTTGTTGATCTATGACTTCATTTGCTTGTCCATCTTCAATCTGAGGTGATTCAGATACTGAATACTTACTTTCACTCCCCGGCAGGCTGTCATTGTTCCTTTGAGCTGTCTTCTTCTTTTGACATGCTTTCTTTCCCATTGTTCTATAGATCTCCTTCAAGCGATCAAGCTTCTACCAAAGGACCTGATTTGATACCAATTGTTGGAAATAATACTGAGAGGGGGGGTGAATCAGTATTATCAAATCAGTTACTTTTCATTTTTCATACACAGATTTATATACGCGGCTTCAGTTCAGTATATCCGCGTATATACACGACTGTGTTAAATGCAACCAGCGTACATGCAGTAATCTTATGATTCAATTAGCTTATCTTCAGTAAATGCATCAGAACATTATTAACCACATTAACAGTAAACAGGTGTAGTAAAACAGTATAGATCATCATACATAAGAAGCACACATGAACACCATGATATAAGGTGGAAACCGAATGTGAGTGAAAACCATCTACTGCAATTCGTCTCTTTCTTCCTTTAATAAGAAAATTCTTTTACAATGTACTGGTGCAATCCTTTACCAGTACACAGGCTTCTACCTGCAGAAGGCTACAACCTTCTTAGCTCTTGTACTAGTCGTTCCATTTACTAGTACGTAGGCGATGGCCTACTGAAGGCTCCAACCTTCACTCGTTTTCCAGCTGCTCCTGGAAGAAAGCTACAACCCCCTGGCTCTTTTACTGGCCAATATGTTTACCAGTACGTAGGTGCCGGCCTACGATCATCCAGGGACCACGTTTCATACATTTTCATACTGGATCCATAAAACAATCACCATTGCAATACAACCTGCATCATCAATCTCTGAATCACCCAATACTGAAACCCTGTCAACAACACAGTCACCAGAACACAGAACAGACTACATAACTCTGCAACAACAAGCAAATCCAATAACAACTTCAAATATTATACTTCACACTGTATACGCTACTTGGACGAACCCAACCTGCGTGTATACGCGCTTTTACCAAATACAACCCGCGTACAGATCTGCAAATTCTAACTCATAACTTTGTAGCTATTTCAGACATCAGAACATACCCATATCATATCATTCATACAATAAACATGCGTCAATAGATCTAGTCTATCCATAATCAAACCATATAAAGATAATCATTCCAAGCCTTGAGATCCCTTTCCATCTTTCATCATCCTCCTCATGAGTGCAACCTTGGTTCAGATCAAGCAAGACATCACCAACCCATAACCAGCATCTGGATCTCACACGTCATCAGACATTCATCACTTGCACACACTTGCACTACATCTTGGCCTAATGATCTTCTCCTTATATAGGTTTAGGCTTCTCTCAATACCATGGTCCAAAACCATGTGGAACCAATACCTTGAACCCAATACTTGGGGTGAACACTTCAGACCAAATACCATGGACCAAATACCACGGACCAAAACTTAGTTTTCTGACATGTACGCGCCTTTCATTCTGTGAACCTGTGTGTGTACGTATACGCACCTTTTTCTCTGATTACCTGCGTATATACGCACTTTCATCGCGATCAACCTGCGTATATCTCTATTTTGATCTACTAATCTAGACTGCCATCAGATTACGTTGCCATCACCTGTATCAAACCTCTGAGTGAGTTTCCATCAAGGACAACACCTGAATCATAATTCCAACACAATCTAAGTGGTAAGGCATGCCGATATGTGTTAGGTTCTAGTATGTGGCACCAACAAAGCTAGGGATTGCCAGGGAAACACAATGGAGGATTAGTTTCAATTTCATGGAAATGAATGAATAAGAGTGTGTGATAAGGAGTGTTAGAAATTTATAGCTATGCTAAGGAGGGATTAACAAGGTATGATAGGAATTTCCAAGGCATTATAGAGTGATTGGAAAGCATGCTAAGATGTGTCAAGTGCTAGGGTGTGCCAATGTGTTCCAAGGAGTGTTAGAGAGTGCTAGGAAAACACAAGGGAGAACTAGGTCATAATGCATGAAAATGAATGAATAAGGGTGTGTGACAGGGAGTGTCAGTGAGTTCCAAGTGTGCTAAGGAGGAGTGATAAGGCATGCTTGGCAATGTTAAGGAATTCTAGAGTGCTAGTGTGACATGCAGCTAAGATGTGCCAACACGTGCAAGGAAGTGTTAGTTGGGAGTGCCAGGGGGAAAAAAGGAGCACTACACCAAAAATGCATGGAAATGAACAAATAAGAGTTTTTGATTAGAAGTGTTAGTGATTTCCATTTGTGCTAATGAGGGAGTGAAAAGGTATGTTATGGAGAGTTAAGGCATGTTAGAGTTCAGGGTGACATGCCAAGATGTCATAGGTGTTAGGGTGTACCGACACATGCCAATCGGTGCTAAGGAGTGCCAGGGAAACACAAGGGAGAACTAGATCAAAATGCATGGAAATGAATGAATAAGAGCTTGTGATCAGGAGTGTCAGCGAGATCTAAGTGTTCTAAGGAGAGAGTGATAAGGTATGTTTGGTAGCATTGAGAAATGGAAACAAGAAATTTTAGTTTAATTTGTCCTTGAATTAAACTATGAATTAAAATCGAATTCTATTCTCATAGAAACTCATAAATAGTTAATTAAGTTTAATTAACTTAATTAGATTAGGAATTTCAAGTTGGAAGTCTTTTTGTATTCATGTATATGTTCTCCCTAAAATTTAGGGGACCTACAAGAGTTTATTTGAGTTGTAAATAGATAACTCAGTTTGACTGAGTTATAAACAGTTAAACTAGTTCTCACTGTTTGTGGAACTAGTAGAGGATTAGTAGTGAGTTGGTGCACCGGTGCATCCTCAGGTGCTACTCCATCTAACTGAATATTCCTTCATGAGAAACTCATGCATGCTAGTTTAGAGAAATACCCAATTGATACTATAGTGCAGGGACAATGTACTATCAATGGTAGAATGATCTGAGTTGTAAAACTCATGCATGCAATCTGAAGACAACATATTTTCTGATTGTGCAGTTATGGAAGAAGGAATTCCCAATTAAATACGGGTTATTCCTCTCAGGAATTGCATAAGGAAATAGGGCCTCAACAGGAAGCATAAATTGGCTAAGTTTTGTTCTGTGCGAGCTTGTGAGGCAAAGAGTTTCTCATACTTGGGTTTTTCCCAATGGCTTTCCCCACAGAAACAAGTGTGTTATGTGTCCTTGATTATCTTCCTTTTGTTGATTATTTTTTTCATCAATCATTGGTTTCTATTGTTTAAAGAGTAGAGTAGATTTTTGCCTTGTGTTTTAGTACATTATATGAGCTGTGAATCTATAGGAAAATCTACAGGTAATACCAAGGAATGGTAGAGTGTTAGGGAAGAAGGCCAAGATGTGCCAGGTTTTAGGGAGTGTTAGGAAGCACTACGTGAAAATGCATGGAAATGAATGAACAAGAGTGTGTGACAAGGAGTTTCAATGAGTTCTAGGTGTGTTAAGGAGGGAGTGACAACGTTATATGCTAGGCACTATCAAGGTATGCTAAACTACCAAGGTGTGTTAGGAAGTTCTACGATGCACTAGGAAGTGTCAAATCATGCCAAGGAATGTAGGGGATGTTAACACATGCCACATAATTCCATGGCATTCTAAGACATGCCAGGTGCTATGGCATGTCAAGATGTAAATTGTGTTTCTTAGTTTTTTAATGACCATGGTTGGATGTGATGTGCTTTGTCTTAGTAACTTGTTAAGTGGGATGAGTTGAGATTGGACATGAGTAGCCTAAGATGAGTTATAGGTAGTTCTTAGGTGAACAAGGCATACGTTGCATTTCCATGACACATGGCAATCTAGGTTTGGTCTTAGAATCTTTGATGCGAACACTCTCAAGTGCCATAACACATCTACATTGTAGAACAAAATCTATACACACAGGGAGTCAACTAGTGCACATGACAATTTTTAACTTTTTCAAACCCTTCTTCGTTATATTACAAACTATAATAGAATAGGCTAGAGCTCCCATACTAGGGATCATGGCCCTTTACAATCACATTGACACGAGGAATACAACTAGGAATTAGTGTTAGTCCTTTGACAACCAATCTACCTTGAACAAGAAAACACTTGACCTACTTACTAATGGTGGTCACACACAACGCTTTCAGTCCACATGACTTGAACACAATTGGAAGGTCCTCTTTCCTCTCAATCTGCAACTCCTAAGTATGCATCTATCAATGAACTCAACCCCTTTAGGTTACTGAAATTGGATCAACAAACATTTCCCTCTGGCTACCTCCTTTTTCCTTCAACATCTACAACAGTTAGGCTCTTTGTTCAATTTTTCACAACTCCATTTGTTGCTTCAAGATGACAATTCTAGGGCTATGGAGGCTTCCCTTCTTCTCACTAACTCAATCTTCTACAATTCAATCAACTAGATATAGTTTTCTAGCCCACTTGACTACTATTTTAGTCCTTCAAAGTATGCACATCCTTAGGCCCAATACACCTACCCTTCTACCAATATTGTTCTCCTTCACAAGTATAGTACTTAGGGCTCTTCTTTGACAGTCACCTAACAACCCTCAAATTGTACTTGGATTTCCATCAATTTTCCCAACCATAGTTAATTCTTTTACTGATCTAGTGCCCAAAACACTGTCATCATCTAGGGATCTTCAAATCTGCCACCTAGTAGTGATTTGAGCCCTCTCAAAATCACTATTCTTATGTATAAATTTATTTGTTCTCCAACATTTGAACAAATCTGAACTAATCCTCTTATCATCCTTCTAACAATTTGTAGATGATTGAACTAGGCTCAAAAATCATCCACTAACAGTCCATTGACTAAATGTTTATAGGCTACTTCAGACCTTTCTCCAAAACTCTATGGGCAATCCACCAAAATCAACTCCTCTTCATGTCAATCCATTCCTCGTATGACACATTTATTCTGCTCAATATTCTAGTCAGGTTCCACCTCCTTCGGATCTACTATCTCCACACATACTTCTATAAACCATCTTCCAGATATGTGGTCTATATTGTAGATATAAACCTCGCTCTAAGGGTCATAACCCCTCTTCTTCTATGCAGATTTGTCACAGTATTAATGGAATTCCTTATGGACTGAACATGTTAGGAAACCACCCTAACTAGGGCATTATACTTATGTTCTAATTGCTTTAGAACAAACCCTATCCACCCATAGTAAAAACAAGAACTCTTTCCTCCATAAGAGACTCAACCTAGCCCATATGGATTCATAGAATCTGGGCATTTCTTTGATTAGATATTGAACTTAACTTTATATCTCTACAATCCTCAAATTATGATTACATTAGTCAATATTACACATGTGCTACTTTTTTTCTGGCCCTAAATTCCAGTGCAGGCCCTCCTCTATTTGTGTTGGCCATTATCACAAAACTTCTACTAACCACCACAAGACAAGGTCTCAACCCTCTCTGATATTTCTTAATTTGATGTGGCATTCACACAGAAACACCACTAAAATCACATGCCCAAATTCTCATGATTTGCCTCTCTTGAGCTTGATCTTCCAAAAGAGAACCAATGGTATGCCATCCTTCTTCCTAGATCAAACCCATTAAGCTATGTGACATTCTTGTGAACCCTCACATGATGATCTTTCTCTTAGTGGATGATCATGGCCTCCCTTTAGAAACCCTTATTCAACGCTCTAACTCGACCTACTTTAGGACTACATCTCTAGTCGCCTCCTTGATCAAATTGAGGCCCTTCTCACTTGATGTTCTTGCCTTCATACTAGCATTAAATATCTTTTCCTATCTATGCCTCTTAGGAACCCTCAAGAAGTTACGGGTTTTATCCACTTAGACCTTAGGACATATTAATTTTCCTTTTTATTTTTATTTTAGATTTTAAACCCCATCTTGGGTCTAAAACCCCTTCGCTTGGGTTCTTTGCCCACAAAGCCTTTTGTGACAAAAATCACAAACCCATCTCACTAGGATTGTGGAGTACCTTCCAAGCTACCCAATTCAACAACATATTCTATTGTAGTAACTGTAACTTGGTCAAGCTCTTGCAGTCAAGCGAGGAATTGGTTGAGTTCCCAAGTTACAAATTAAGTAAGGGTAGTTGTGAGAGCATGATAGCCAGGGAAGGTCAGGGAATAACAAGGAATGAAAAGGCATGCTAACACATGTCAAACAATATCAATGCATGATGGGGAGTGTTAGGGAGTGTTGCAGCATCACAAGTGAGAACTAGATAAAAATGCATGGAAATGAACAAATAAGAGTGTGTTCTAGGGACTGTGTTAGAAGAGGTTCATAATAGGATTGTAGAAGGAAATCCTATGGTTACGATAAGGGGCTCAACAAAGAAATTTTAGACAAGTGGAGATTTTGTGTTGGGCATAACATTGTTTTTCCTTTATATATTATTTTGATATGACATGTGGCACACTTTGGCCAAATGCTCATGTTTTAAACTATTTTAGAAATTTTCATATTGTACATTATTGTATATAAGTTTTAGGGCACTTGACTTGTGTCGACTTATATCTTGTGTGTCTTGTGCATCTTGTGGTTTTTGCAAACTCTCAATTAATCCTTTACTCTTTATATGAACTGGACATACATGTGAAATTGCCTATGTAAGCTATGTAGCTTAGTTGTTTTATGGACATGACTAGATGTGTTCCTTATCTTGGTAAGTTCTTAACTGGGACAAGTTGAGCTTGGACATGAGTGGCCTAAGATGAGTTATAGGAAATTCTTAGGTGAACAAGGCACAATGTACTTGTAGTGGGTGAAATTGGTCAACTTGTTGAGGCTGAAGCGGGCCAATGTCACATGAACTGCAGTAGCTAAGGACTTGAATGGGTTCCCAAGTCATGAAAAAATGTAAGGCTATTCATGAGGGCATGAGTTCCAAGGCGTACTAGGGAATGCTAACTTGTGTCAAATAGCTCGAATGAATGTTAAATATGCAAAGATGTGAAAGATGCTAAGGCATGCTAAGATGTGCAAGGGTGTGACAATATGTGTCAAGGATTGTCAAGGCAAACAAAAGGAGAAAAAATTTAAACTATAAGGAAATGAACTCATAATAGGGTTAATAAGTCATCAATTTACCTTTTCCAAGAGGGGCATACTAGGCACACCAACACTAGGTGCCAATAGGTGCCAAGTGTCAAGTGTTAGTGCATTCTAAGTGCCAAATATTCCTTTGTTCCTTCTCAGCTACTTTACAGTAATTGATATCAAATAAATTTAATATTAAACCATGCCAAAGTATACCTACACATCTCAATGAATGCTAGACATGCTAAGACCTACCAAGTTCCAATGTGTGTTAGGGAGTGATACACATGTTATGAAGTGACAGGGCATGTCAAAGAGTATTAAGGTGTGTCAGAGAGTGCTAATGCATGTTGAGGAGTTTCAAGGAGTACTAGGGAAATAAAAGGGAGCACTAGTTCAAAATGCATGGAAGTGAATGAATATGTGTTGAAAAATGGCAATTAGAAATTTCAGTGTAATTTCTCCTTGAATTAAACTAAGAATTGAAATTGAATTCTATTCTCATAGAAAATTGTAAATAGTTAATTAAGTTTAATTATCTTAATTAGATTTGGAATTTCAATTTGGAAGTCTTTGTGTATTCATGTATATGTTCTCCCTAAGTTTTAGTGGTCCAGTGTGAGTTTCAATTGAGTTGGAAATTAGATCACTCAATTTACTGAGTTAAGTTCAATTAAATTAGTTCCAAACTGTTTGAGGAACTAATAGAGAGTTAACAGTCAGTTGGTACACTAGTGCATCCACAAGTGTCGCTCTAGTTAATTGAATATTTTCTCATTAAAAAATCATGCATGTCAATTCTATGAAAGACCCAGTTGAGACGAGAGTGCAGGGACTGTGTATTAGTTGTATTATTTACTGGAGTGTAAATATCATGCATGCATCAGAGATTGATCCTATGTTTGTATTGTGCAGTTTTGGAAGCATGAATTCCCTTTAAATACGAGCTATTCATCCTAGGAATTACACAAGAGAGTAGGGGTTTGGAGAGCTACAAAATTGGATAATTATTGGCCAAGATCTAGCTTGTGAGCTAAGAGAGTAGATAATACTTGTGAAAAATTGTTTTAGTGAGAACAAGCTTTGTATCTTCACTCATATTTCTAATATATGCAATACAAATAATGGGGTTTTTAGCTATGGCTTTCCCAAAATACATCTTGTGTTATGTTACATTGATTTATCCTCTTCTTTTTCTTATTGTTTGCATCTATCTATTAGCTTTCGTTGGTTGAAAGTACAAGTAGATTCTTGTCCTATGTTTTAGTAAATTGCATGAGATTGTGAATATAGAAGATTTTCTACATGGCATTAGAGCTGAGGACAGTATGCTAGAGTAGATTTCAAAGTTTTTAGTTTTGGGTTACAAGTGAAATTCGAATTTTCAATACATACTTCAGGATCAGCAGATGGCATTCTACGATTTGCAGGTCAAGTATGCTTTGGAAGGAAGATCCAATTTTATATCCTGGAGGGACATAATGGAGGTCTTGCTAGAGGATAATGGCTTGAAGGAATTCGTTGATCAATAAATTCCTAAGACAACACCATCGATGCATAGAATTGGGTCGAATGGAAGAAGTGTGTGGCAAAGGTGAGGCAGATAATCCTTAAGGGAGTTTGAGACCACATTGTCTTGAGCCTCTGTGAAAAGGAAACTCCATATAATATGTGGCAAGTATTGAAAGACTTGTATCAGAACAACAGTGACTAAAGGAAATTGGCACTGAAGGACAAACTTCAAAAAATCAAAATGGATAAAGTCGAGACTATTCAAAAATACTTGACCAAGTTCACTCAATGTAGTGATGAACTTGGAAGTGTTGGAATCACAGTTTATGAGGATGATATGGTGAGTCTTGCTCTTCTAGGACTCCCAAAGTGTTGGCATAGTTATGAGGATTCTATAAATGGTTGGGAGAAGCTTTCAGATTGGGAACGACTGTGGTCGGATTTCAAGGAGGAGGAGATCAAGAGAAACACCAAGGATGGCTCTTCATCAAAGTCAGATGATGAAGAGAACTAGGCCTCAACGATTAAGGCAAAGAAGGGGAAAGGGAAAGCTTCCAATTGCAAATCATATTCTTATCATGGAGGTAAGAACAAATACATGATGAAATTTAAGTGCTTTCATTGTCATGAGCTAGGCCATTTTGCTATAAATTGTCCACTCAAGAAGTCCTAAGGAGGAGGAGCAAGTGAGGCTTTGGCCGCTCAATTAAAATTGGACTTTTCCCTCATTGCATGCATGGTGTCATCAATGATTGGAAGTGTATGGTACTTAAACAGTGGAGCTTCATTACACATGACTCGCAACAAATAGTTATTCAATGACCTGGAGGAGAAAGATCTCCAGATGCATATCGAGATGGGTGACGACGGGAAGTATAGTGTTACTGGATTGGGTACGATTACTTTTCATAGGAAGAATGGGGCTCCACTCACCTTGAAGAATGTTATGTATGTGCCTAGGTTGAAGAAGAACTTGGTATTCATTTCCATCCTTGAGGATAGAGGCAATGATATGATATTATCGAAAGGAAAGGCGTTCACTCAACACATAGCCATGGGTCAAGTAAAGAAGATAGGGATTCAGGTGAATAATATCTATAAGCTAGAGGTAGAGGAGCGTGCTTCTTTGAGCACAAAATCAGAAAGCGTGCATATCTGAGACGTTGGCAAGTTGTGGCACAGGCGATTGGGCCACTTGCATCATGGGGCTTTGAAGATAGTGTAGCAAATCTCTAATGGTCTTCCCAAAGGTATGCTTGAGAATGTTGATACATGAAACAGGTCCGCTTTGGGAAGATACACCAAGTCTTCATTTCACGATGGAGACAGTCGAGCAGAGGTTATTCTAGAGTGAGTCCATTCAGATGTGTGTGGACCATTCTTGATAGCATCCACAGTCAAACACAGGAATTATGCTATATTTTTTTATGACTATTCTCGTAAATGATGGATATTTTTCATACAGAAAAAGGATCAAAATTTCACAAAGTTTTGTGAGCTTAAAGCATTGTTGGAGAAAGAGTCGGTGAGAAGTTTAGAGCTCTACGGAGTGATAATAGTGGTAAGTATGTCTCAAACAATTTTAAGAAATTCTGTACAATGGAAGGGATTAAACGAGAGTTGACAGTACCCCATAACCCTTAGTAGAATGGGGTGGCCAAGAGGAAGAACAGAAGAATAGTAGTGAGGGCGATGTTGCATGATCAGGGCCTACCACTACACTTGTGGGCTAAGGCATGCAACACAGTGGGTTATGTTTAGAACCGTAGCCCACATCAGATACTTGAGATGAAGACACCATAGGACACTTATTCCTGTAAGGTGCTAGATGTTGGTCACTTCAGGATTTTTGGGTCATTGGTATATTTCCATGTGACCAAAAGATGTATGGAAGAAGCTTGAGCCAATAGTAGAGTTAGGGATATTTGTGGGATACACTGATACACCTCATAACTATCAGGTGTACTTTCTGACCAGGAGGATGATAGTGGTTCAGAGGGATGTCAGATTCGATGAGGAGAAGGCCATGTGAGTTTCCCTTGAGAGGGAGTTTGAGCTACATGTGGATGAGGAGCTTTCAGCTCCTACAGTTGAGGAGCCTCAAATTGATGTGGAGCAACCACATGCAGAGGATCCAGGAGTGGAGACATCCACTCAGGTAGAGTCTTTCAAAGACGGAAGAAAGCACACCAGAGAGGCGGATATTTTGATGTTATATGCTAGAGAGAATGTGGGAGCACCCACTTCTCAGCACAGGAAGAGGAGGTCACCTGAGAGGTACACTGGATACACGTCTCTTATGGGTGATTATGTTGTGACAGATCCATCTTCCTTTAAGGAAGAAGTGTAGTATCCAGTTTGGTTGATGCCATGGTGAGGGAGTATGACTCCATAGTTCATAATCGTGTTTGGGATGTGGTCCTCGAGACTAAAGGACAAGTTAGTGGTGAGCTCCCATTGGATTTACAAGGTAAATCAAGCTACATATGGTAGTGTGGAGAAGCATAAGGCTATATTTGTGGCCTGTGGCTTTTCACAGATAGATGGGATTGACTATGATGAGACATTTGATCCTATTGCAAGGTACTCGTCAATCAGATCTATATTGGCACTATCAACATAGATGGGTTGGAAGATACATCAGATGGATGTAAAGACAACCTTCCTTAATGGAATGATTGAGGAAGAGGTGTACATAAAACAGCCTAAATGTTTTGACACCTTTGACCATGAGTTGCATTTGTGCCGACTCAAGAGAGTGTTGTATGGGCTAAAGCAAGAACCCCATGCTTCATACACCAGGATAGATAGCTACTTCACCATGTTGGGCTTCATGAAGAGTGAAGTAGATGTGAACCTGTACCACATAGTGGTGGAAGGTAAACTGTTGATTATTGTACTTTATGTTGATGATCTCATACTAACAGGTGATGATCAGTTGATCAAATCTTGCAAGGAGGACCTTGCAAGAGAGTTTGAGATGAAGGAAATGGGGCTCATGAATTACTTTCTTGGCATGGAGGTATAGCAGGGAGATGGGGAGTTTCTTGTGTCTCAGGGCAAGTATCCCAATGAAATACTTAGGAGATTCTACATGGAGAGCAACAAACCCATGGAGACTCCTATTTAAAGGAATATTGTGAGCTCACTCATGTACTTGGTGATGGTTAGGCCTACCAATATATGCATTTAACTAGCTTAGTCAAGTGATGGTTAGGCCTACCAAGTCGTATTGGAATGTGGCAAAGCATGTATTGAGATACCTCAAGGGCACTTCTTAGTGTTGATTATGGTACAGACAAACAAAGCGAGTGAAGCTTCAAGTCTTCATCGATGTAGATTGGGTAGGGATTCCATCCTATAGGAAGAGCACATCAAAAGGGATCTTCAGTATTGGGTCAGCCAGATTCTTGGTACAGTAGGAAACAGATTTTGGTTGCACTCAGTTCAGCAAAGGAAAAGTACATGGTTGTGAGTCAAGAAGCATGTGAGTCCATCTGGGTGAGGAAGATCATGGTTGGTTTGTTTGGTCAATAAGCGGATCCAACTTTGATTTATTGCATTAATCAGAGTTGTATCCAACTCTCTGAAAATCCATTTTTTCATGATTGGTCCAAGCATATTGATATCCAATATCATCATCTTAGAGATTTTGTATTGAGGCATATTAGGTTGTTAGAGTAAATTCCGATGGAGGAGAAAGATGTTGACATTTTGATAAAGGAATTGTCAAGATGTAAATTTGAGTTTCATAGAGACTGGATCAAGGTAGCTGATAATCCCTTTCTTATTAGAGGGAGTGTTGAGAAATGACAGCAAGAGATTCCAATTTAATTTGTCCTTGAATTAAACTGAGAATTAAAATTGAATTATATTCTGTTAGAAACTTTTAAATAGTTAATTAAGTTTAATTAAATTAATTATCATAGGAATTTCGAGTTGGAAGTATTTTTGTAGTCATGTATATGTTCTCCCTAAGTTTTAGGGGTCCAGTATGAGTTTAAATTAAGTTGGAAATTAGATCACTCAATTTACTGAGTTAGGTTCAATTAAATTAGTTCCAAACTATTTGAGGAACTAATAGAGAGTTAACAATCAGTTGGTTCACTAGTGCACCCGCAAGTGTCACTCTAGTTGACTGAAGATTCCCTCATCAGAAACTCATGCATGTCAGTTCAGAGAAAGACCTAGTTGAGAGTAGAGTGCAGGGACAATGTACTATCAATTGTATTATTTACTGGATTGTAAATATCATTCATGCATTAGACATTGATCCTATGTTTGGATTGCACAGTTTTGGAAGCATGAATTCCCTTTAAATATGGGTTATTCATCCTAGGAATTACATAAGAGATTAGGGGCTTGGATTGGCTAAGTGTTGGCCAAGAGCTAACTTGTGAGCTGAAAGAGTATATCATACTTGTGCGGAATTGTTCTAGTGAGGACAAGCTTTGTATCTTCACTCATATTTATGATATATGTAATAAATATAGTGGGGTTTTGAGTAGTGTCTTTCCCGAGATACATCTTTTGTGATGTGCCATTGATTTATGTTCTTCTTGTTCATATTGTTTTCATCAATCTATTGGCATTCGCTGGTTGAAAGTAGAAGTAGATTCTTGTCTCGTGCTTTACTAAAGTGCATGAGCTTGTGAATATACAAGATTTTCTACAATATGAGGGTGTGCCATGGAGTGTCAACGAGTGCTAGCTAACATGCCAAGGAGGGAGTGAAAAGTTATGTTATGCATTGGTAAGGCATGCTATGGAATATCAGGGCATGTCAAGAAGTGCCAAAATGTGCTAGGTAGTTCCAATGTGTGTTAACATGTGCCAAAGTGTGTTATGGAGTTCCAATGTGTGTTAACATGTGCCAAATAGTTCCAATGCATGCCAAGACATGCCAAATTCTAAGGCATGCTAGGATGTGTAGGGTGTTAGGGTATGCCAATATGTGTCAAGGAGTTTCATGGAAACAAAAGGAAGAACCAACATAAAATGAAAGGAAATGAACAAATAAGAGCGTTAATAAGCAAGGACTTTATTTTTTTCAAAAGGGGCATGCTAGGCACACTAATAATAGGTTCCAATACATGTCAAGTGGCTATGTGTTCCAAGTGCTAATGTATGTTAATGCATGCAAAAATGTTCCAGGGCATCGTAGGGACTACAGGGCATGCCAGCACATGCAAGGAGAGTGTTATGTTATGCTAGGGCATGCCAACATGTGCTTGGGTGTCCTAGTCATGGAAGGATGTTCTAGGTATAAATATGTACCAATTCATGCGAGGTGCTAAGGAATGTTATTGTGTGCCAAAGTATGTTAAGGTGTGCCAAGAGTGTTGAGGAGTGCTAGGTCTCTCTCAATAATAGAATTGACAGAGCTTGAGTATGTATTAAATAATACAGTTCCTACATACACTATTGTAACTTTATTTAAAGAGAATTTGTTAGTAATAAACCTAATAAAGATGAATCATGTATTGACTCATAGGAAAACTATATTCTCATTACTAGAGGTAAATGATACAGACTAATTACTTCTTAACAAATTGAGGAACTCTAACCACTATGGTATTGGATATACATAATGAAAAGGACTCCACAACAATGGTCTTAAATCATTATCTTTTGACAAAAAATATAGTAACATCCACATAGTGTTATCAAAACTCATTGGAATAACCAATGATGATGAACAATTTTTTACCATCACCAAAAGTAACCAAAAATAGCATTGGTGAGGGTCAATAAAAGATTGTCACTAGAAGTGTCACCAAAGAGAGAATTAATGAAGGGACTTTAACAACCCTTGCCCAAAGTGTCACTAGAAATGGCTTTGGTGAAAAACCTTAAAGGACCATCACTATATCCACTTAAAACAATGTTTTTTTAAGGACCGTCACCATATGTGACATTGGTGACGGACCTTAAAGGTTCGTCACAAGCATGCCCTTCACCAATGACATTTTTCGTTGTAGTGTTGGCCAATAGGTATAATCATGGGTTTTATGGTTATTGTTACTCATGTAACATGTTCGGCCATAAGGCAATAGATTGTAGGTCTAACCAATGGAGGATATTTCATGCAAGGTTTAGATATAACATGAGTAGTAGGAGATATGATCCTCTTGCTTCATACCTTGGCCACATGGAATGCTACACATGTCATAACTTTGGCCATATGGTAAGAGACTATTTTTTCCCCATTATTCAAGGAAAAATCATGAAAAGAAGCAAAAACAAAGTGGAGGTAGCCGAAAACCAATGAAGGAAGAAAAGAAGTAATCAAAGACCATGTGGAAGAAGAAAGTACAACATCTCTTCAAGTAGTAAAGAGCATCCCCTCGTATAGTCCATGATTATTTATTACATATTTATAGAGGATTGCAGAGTTCATGAGAGGTGCATAACCTCAATGGAAGTGTACGATAATTATAGAAGTAGTTATGATGAGTTCATTTGAGCCTCATGCACATTCAGGTCTACAAGATTAGCTTGTCTATTAGAGGTATATTGAACTCAAGGAGAGTTATGTGTGTTATGATATTTTCCTAGATTATTTGGCATATTATTCATTGTTTTCACTCATATATTTGTAGTTGCCTCACATATGTTTTCTGAGTGAAAGTGGTATGTTTTTCAGCCATATATACACTTTTGTTTTCACTAACAAGTTGGCTGAAAAGTTGTTTAGCCATGCATGCAATGATATCATTGGTATAGGATGCATATAGATGACCTAAGACATGTATTAGTCATGTATGATTTGTCATATGATGATCACTATAGCCATGTATTGTTATTGATTCGTCATTTTATGTTGATAGAGGGTCCAGTCATTACTATTTTGAGTCATTAGGTTGATAGGCATGTTGTAACAGGCATGGTAAAAATTCCATGTAAAATATATAATACCATGGTGATGGGACACGTATTCCAAATTGAATGGTGGGAGAAACATCCTAATGGGTGTTGATTTGGTTTATTATGGCTAAGTTTTCCATGAAAAGGAAACGACTAAGGTTTTTGAAAGGCATGAGGCATTAATTGGCATGTTATTTATGAAAATAATGGAAATTGGGAGAAAAGGAAGGTTAAAGATCAGAGGTTGCATGTGACGAGGAAAATATAGGAAAATAATGGAAAATGAAGAAAATAGAGGCCTCATTAATAAAACATATTCTAAGGATCAGTGGGCAAGACATGATCAGTTCAGTTTTGGAGCTCTCTCATTATTCTCTCTCTCTTTCATACTCTTGGAGACTTGGAGTTTTCTCGGAGCACTCTTGGTTGGTGTGGCATACTTGGATTCTTAGAGCAAGAAGGAAAACGAAGAGAAGGAAAGTGCAAGAAGGCATTGGGATCAGTAGCTACATCATATTTTCTTGTAGGTACTGGGCTACATGTATGTTTTCGTCACTAGCTTTGGCATGCATGGCACGTGCATGTGGTTTCTTGGTTGTGATGTGTCATTGGAATGGAGGGTTGCCTAGATTGACAATGGATTGCCTAGCCTTGCCATTTCCTAGATAGTTATGGTGATTGTGGGTTTATTTTCATTGTTTTGTTTTGGTCGGTGCTCATGTTTCCTTTATCTTGGGTTGAGTATTAGTTCCTGGAAGTCTTCATTGGAAAAATGCTCTAGAAGCCCTGTAATAGCTTGGGTTGAGTTATTGGTCCTAGAAGCCTTGGTTGAACAAACACTCTAGAAGCCTTATAATAGCTTGGGTTGAGTTACTAGCCCTAGAAGCCTTAGTTGAACAAATTCTCTGGAAGCCTTTGGTGGGCTGTTATACTAGTCCTGGAAGCCCTAATTGGCCAAATGCCTTGGAAGCCTAAAAAATGCTATGGGTTGAGTTACTTTTCCTGGAAGCCTTGGTTGGACAAACGCTCTGGATCTCAAACACAGTCGTGGGTTGAGCTACTAGTCCTAGGAGTCAGGTTGGAACAAATGCACTAAAACTCTAGAAGGTTGGATTAGAGACTAATTTGATGATGGTTTTGTGATGTCTGGCTATGAGGTGGAATCATTTTTTGATGGGTTGAGGTGGATGGCCTCTGGAAGCCCTGGATGATTTTTGATTGATTTGTTCTATGATATCCCACATTCATGCTTGGAATATGTCACAGGGTTGAATGGTTGAAAAGAGATTTGGCTCAGCCATTCTATAGTCGAGTCGAACATGGAAGTCCCATCCCGTGTTTGGATTTTGCATCACTAATGAAAGGTTATCTCTCCTTGTATTTATATGAGAATTATATTGGATTATATGTGGTTTATATGGGTATGATTTCATGGATAATTATGCCCCTAGTAAGTTGGCTATTTATACATTTTATGGCAGCATCAATGTATGGCCCTCATCATGTTTCTACTTGTATATGAATGAACAACATATCTATGACCTAATGGATGAAATGGAAACTAATGTGATAAGGTGTTATAGACATATTTGGGTACTGCAACCCCAATGACATATGTCGATAAACCAAGGGTTCTTAAACCCCTAAAAGTGTTGTTTCAAATCCTACATCAAGGTCAACTGATTACATCATTTCCCAGAAGTTCTCCCTGAAAAACTACTCAGAAATGGTCAAAACTAGACCATACAGAATACTCCATGCTAAGGGTGCGATGCATCTCACCTGTTACACACAAGGGGTGCGTTGCATACTAAAAATTCCTTTTGTAGGGTGTGATGAGTGAGAGCAGACAAATGACAAAGGCAATTTGCTAGGTGGAAACTCAGAGAATCTTCTAGAAACTGCTCATATGACACTTGCCTCTCTGAATTCACCCAGGGATGAGTAAGAGATCATGAAATCTCCAAGTGGAACCAAGAACTATCAGTGAAATGACATTAATCAAAAACCTAGAATCTGACTCACCCCTCTGCAAATATCTATAAATGGATCCCACAGCCCAGAGATCCAGAGGCTGGAATTTTGTAATTTGTAAGGAAGTGTTGTTGGTTTCTCTTTGAGACATTGTATTGTTGGGTGATCTTTCTTTTCATGAGGTGAAGAGGACTTTCATGCTGGGAGGATGATGCTGGATCGGACAACTAAGTTGTAATCCTCTCTTCTACTTCTACTATCAATAAAGTTATTCGATTTTTCCTCCATATGCTTGTGCACTTGTAAATCTTGTATTTATGAATGTAATTGTATGGTTAATGTCATCTGATTCTACATTGTTTATGGCATTGTAGATCTCTATGCTTTGATGGTATTTTGCTGGTTTGCCTCTACAGGTTTTCCTTGAATTGGGACAAGTGAGAAAGGAGCAGCAAAGCTCTGTCAAATGACAGAGGAAATAAGCAAGGAGCCGAGCGAAAGACTAAGGTTGGTGCTCTCTACTTCTCTCTTATCTATCATCCATAAAGGAAAACACAAGTTGCTTTGAATTGCTTATTTCTAAGATAGCTACCCGTCTTAGTGGGATTAGCAAATCAAATAGCGACATTAGTTTTCCTGGAAACAAAATGGCGACTCCACTGGGGAACAAATAGTTTGTTTGTTTGTTACTGTTGTTTGCTTTATAAACTACAGGTGGATCCTGAATTTAAGCCAGCTAGCCTTCGAACTGCACTTGTTATGCAAGTGCAATGTAGATCAATGCTGCTTCAGTCAATCTCCGGGTTGGTTTATGAACTGACCATCTGACTTGCAAACATCCTAAGTGCCCTGGTGGTAGCTCAATAACCTCATAAGATCATACCCCTATACTCTGTATTTACTGTCCATCATAAGCTCGGCCTAAATCATTGAACTTAGTTGCAAATTGTGAGTGAAAACCAAGCTCAGTCTCATCTCTGGACCATCGCACTATCTCTCATTGGCAGTCTAGATGCATCGCACCTCCCATGTGTTGCAGATGAGATGCATCCTTGTTTCCCTTAAGCACAGGTGCGATGATTGAATGAGACTGTTTCTCTCTCCATAAATTGGTTTTTTATTCATTGTTTTCAGCGCTATTCAATGCTTTTGCAGCCTATGATCAGTGTATCATTGTTGAAACCTTCTTCCTTTGCATTATTCAGCCTCCATTGATAAGGAATTGTGAATGTTTTTTTATGTATTTTTCATCATTTACAGTCATCCTTTGCAAATAAAAGCTTAATCGAACTGTCGTCTTTCAATTCCAAAGTGTCTTAACCGTCGTTTTGAATCAAGAAAATAGTGTCGTAAAGTCTTCCTCTTTCAGATAGTCGATTTTACTTTTGCTATTGTATTTGATTTGAATTGTTAGTATTTGAAGTGTCAAAAGTAGTTTCCCATTCAAAATTGAAAGTGTCGTCTTAGTCTTCCTTTCATTTTTCAAGAGAAATCGCTGAAGTGTCGCTTTGAAGAAAAGTAGTCCAGATCTGTAGTTAGTTTTCTTTTTGGCATTCTCACACTAAGGAAGAAGAAAAAACAAATACATGCATGTGCATTTACATCTATAATGCATGTGGAAATTGATTTAGGAAAGTGCATTTAGTGTGTGCTCTCTGATCTCTGTTGAAAGAATCTTACTCTTCTTTCCTTAGTAGCTAGGATTTTCATTGCTAAAAGAAAACAAATGACTGTTTATCATTTTAGATTGCATATTTAGGAATTAGACATATACATCATGCAGTGAACCTTGAAAGGCAAACTTCTTAAGAAAGATAAACTATAAAATAAATCTCAATGAACACAAAAACACTTTGGAACCTAACGCACAACATCCAAAAGTCTAGGCTAGAGACGTATTCTAGCATCGTAAAGCCTAGTAACTATTGTTTTCATTGTAGGTTGGGTGATTCCTCCTCTTTGATACGACAAGTGCCAGTACGAACTTTTGCTCCCACATACCATCGAGTATATATTGGGAGACCACAATAGGCTAATATCATTTATCATTAGGAAGTCGTATATGTCGCCCTATTGATCGCAATGCACTAAACATAGCATTCGGGAAGATTGACTACCATACGTAAAGTCCTCGGTAATTTCTCTTTAATTTACCACCGAGGTGTATATTGAAGTTTTGCTATTGGTTTGGTAATCCCTCTATCTATATTTGTAGAATAGTCACTTTTGTTCCTTTTCAACTCCTTAAAAGAAAACATCCATCTGAGCACTTGTCACTTCAGGATCATTAAAAATCGAAGGCGACTAGAGTCACCTTTAGCTTTTTCTCGACTCTTAAAAATTGAAAAAGCAAGTTGTGTCAAAGCATCATAAATTTTATTTAATTTGGAATAAAATCCATGTTCCCTCATTGATCTTAGGTTGAGGTAATGGAGACCACCAATCAAGGATTTCCCCTTGGGGGGAATCCTAGTGCTTTCTCTTCTTGGGGAGATATTGGTGCCCCATACATGGCTACATTGTCCCTTCCAGGAATCACAATTGGCCTGCTGGTATGGCTATTCTCAACCTCTATCATTCAAAACATCGTAATTCCTCAGCAATCGAATCAGAAACCAGATGATACTGGAGTTGATCCCTCACCTTCTACTTCGTTTGTTTCTCCCTCTCCTTCTTCCTCTTTGCTTGGTGAAGCTAGTGATACTAAAAACCAAGTAACTAAGAAGAAGAAGAAAGGGAAGGAGGAGAAGAAGAAGAAGCCAGTCCAGCAAGGGGGGAACCATGCATCCTCCAGCGAAAATCCACACACCACACATTCTAAACCTAAAACTCCATGCATAATTTGCAAAGGAAACCACTATCATCGAGATTGTCATTGCATCCTGCGGATCTTGAGACACTAGTCTCCCCACTTGCACCATCTGGTGTCATCAACCTCTATCGATCATGTTGAGAATACACCATCGACTACTGAAAATGAATTCAATGGAAAAAAAGGAAAATATAAATTTCCTTGTATATTGTGTGAAGGTGACCATGCCCTCCACCGTTGTCCTTTTATGGACAAGGCTAAAAGAGTCTTGGATAACCGTCCTACTTCACCACAGCGACTTCTGCCTGGATACAAGAAACTCTTCCCAAGTCCATCGCTAGTTGAAAATCCATCTGACATACCTCTTTTTTCGGTCGAAATTCCTATCATTGAAGATAAACCCTTTGAGTCCACACCAGACCAATGTCAATAGGTCGAGATGGTAGTCGACCTAGTCTTTTCTTCAGAAGGTCCACCTTCAGATGATACAGTCTCCAAAGAGAATGAGAACGTCACCGTTCAAATTATTTTTGTTAACATAGAGTCTGATGAACATGGGGACAACCTACCCGTTCTTTTACCATAGGAAGGAAGTTCCCCATTTCAAGAGACTCATCTGGCCATTTATTCAGTCCCTCCTCCAAGCAATCTAGTCATTTCCTTTGATTGGAATCTACTAGCGGGACCTCGCCTTCCATCTAATGTGTCATTCAGAATCATATTACAAGTTTATAGAATGATCATGGTGGGCACTATCATAGATGAAGGGGCTTCCGTGAGTATCCTTTCCTCAACTGCTTGGAAAGCACTTGGTTCACCATTGCTCCTGCCTGAGAATAAAAATTTGTCAGACTTCAATAAAGGAACCAGTCGACCATTAGGGATCCTTCCAAATGTGCTTATAACTTTGAGAAGGAAAAACGTTCACTTGAACGTAATGGTAGTCTAAGGGCCACTAGATACAATCTACTCCTTGGGCGTGACTACATTTACAGCATGGGAGCTATTGTTTCCTCACTCTTATGGGTGATGTGTTTCCCATATGAAGGCAGAATGGTATAGCTTGTTGACCAACTTTCATTTCTTGGTTCAAGCACGGCTTCAAGTCAAATTCCATCCCTAAATGGTCTCTTTACACAAGGAATGTCTCTTCAACCTCCATTTCATCCACCTAATTACCGCGAGTGATTTACTGAATGTAACAAAGCTTAGGGGGCATGCACCCTAGTCTGCTTCGGCAGGAAAACCTAGATGAAAAGATAGGTTTCCTTGTAGGATATATGACCAATCTGAAACACCCATCTGTGTAGGACATGGGATCAGTCTGGGTCAAGAACTCCTCGTTGTAGGTTATATGATTAGTCTAAAACGTTGTTTCCATATAGGATATGAGATCAGTCCAAAATAGGATCTCCTCGAAGGATATGTGATTGGAAGTGCCTACCCATACCATTTACCTTTGTCCATTTCGATGGACAAAGACAAGGAAGTTTTTTGTCTGTTCTACAGATGAAACAATCTTGCTTAAATGCAAGGACTTCCATATGGTGACCTAGAAACTCTACTTTTCGTTATACCTGGGGGCATGCAAACCTTTTTATGCAAGTGAAAAGTGACCAACCTTACAGTGTTTTAGCTTAACTCCTAGTAACAACGTCTTAGGTTAGGTGATTGGTCTGATCCACCATTCGCCTTTGTCGATGGCCCTGGAAAAGCAAAGGAAATGTTTTTTCTAAACTATCCTACCTAACGTCAGTAGTTCATACCTGTGGGTGTAGTTAACTCTGTAGTTTGATCGTTTCTAGCAAGCATCAAAAGGCACTAAGCAAAGTTTCGTATGGGGCAAGCTCATTAAAAAATGAACCTAAAAAATAAGAGACATCTTTAAAATATGACTAGCACGAGCAATGTTTCCGCAAAGTTCAAGCTCGTTAAAAAATAAACCTAGCACGAGTAGTGTTACCGTAGGGTTCAAGCTCGTTAAAAAATAAACCCACCACTGAGAATAGTTGATAAAAGATTCAAGCTCATTAAAAAATGAATCCACTCTCGGTAAATAACCTTTGTGATCGCATTGTTATCATCCTCTTGAGCCTTGGTCGTGTTCTTATAGTCACCTCCACTCTTTTAGCTGATCATACGCCTCCACTTGATTGTTTACCCTTTTGAGGAATAGCTACGATGAGTGATTCTATTAGCCACCCTCACTACACTGCCGTGTTTGAGAAGTTCCAAATTTACCTAGTACCAGTTGCTACTCGGATACATCACTCGTACCTCAAAAATGAGTCTCTTTTAAGATCTTTTTAGACTTGTAAAATATGAAAAGATTGCCGAGCTACTGGCCTTTCCAGCTCATTAAAGTAAAGGGAAGCGTCATCCCTCCTCTATATTTTAATCTTTTTGGACCTGAGTGATCATTACACAAAAACATCAAGCGCTTGTCTTGTTTGGCTTGATAAAACTCGAAAAGTCATCCCTTTCATATTATTTTATACTTTTTTCGGATTTAAGGGATTATACCATGAAAAAGGACCACTGCAATTTCCTTTCCATCTCTTTTCAAACTCTCTAAATATGAAAAGGATTGAGTTGTCTTTTTCGTTAAACTCGTTAAAACAATAGCGACAAACTTGTCTACCCGGAAAAGATCAAGTTTCATTGTCAATAGACTCGCTAAAATAGAGCGACAGGTTTGCCCGAAGGCAAAATTATAGAATGAGAATATGTTATCCTCCTCAAGCTTGACAAAAATAAAGAGGTACTAGTCAGCAATGACTGGGGAAAAAGGCAAGAAAACTTGAAGAACTTCATTGGTAGCAGGTCGCTCTTGAACATGACACTTTCACTCCATCACCATGATCGAGTCGGGTTGGGTTATTCTGTTCACCATCACCATTCATTCTCCGTACCATCCATTAGGTTAACGCTACAGATCCATCACAGTGTCACCGACATTTTCAAGAGAAGTCGCTTAGAGAATTCACCAACCCAGCTAACGCCTCATCCACTGCATTACCTTCATTTTTCATGACTGCCACCCTGAACCTTGTATCATCAGATCGTTTTCATCTTCAGAAAATCATTTTCTTCATTTCATGTCATAGATGTGGGATTCATTAAGGCCCTCCTACGATGGGTTGCTTCTTGTCGACATCAGCTCATTATCCAAGAAGTTGACTTAGAAAAAACCCTTTCAGTACTCTGAAGCTTGCATGCCTCAATGGCAAGTTTCTCACTTCCAGCTACAGGTTTACATCAATGGCCTTCGACTGAAAGATTTCGCATGGTGTTCGACATCAGGTCCTATATTCACACCACATGAATTGTACTGTAGTACCTTGAGAGTCATTATCATTATCGGTGATTCTTCCCGGGCTTGTTAACAACTTACATCATTGGCTGGTAATCAGACAATGTCTTTCCATGTTCGACTTCAGGACATCTTTTCACATGGATCGGCTTGTACATCGAGTGAAGATTGAATGAATTTGAAGACCCCGGATCTAGTTTCATCCATATAGGTTGCAATATATTTAGGAAAATAAAGACATCAAATGTACTCCATAGTTGCACAAATGATCATCCAAGCTAAGGGATGATGGCTCTACAAGAATCATCAGTCTGCCACACAGACATTTGTTTTTCCTATGTACATGAAAATGAATTTATAAAGTTGATCATGGGAATCCCTGACTCAGATAGATCATGAAAGTAATATGAAGATAATGTATTGTATTGTATTTTATACAGGTCACCTTCCAGTTTGAAAAACCTTGGATCCTCATGATAAAGCATTTCACCTGACATGAGAAGATTTATGACCTCATGCTTTAGGGGGAAACTGTTATAGACATATTTGGGCACTGCAACCCCAATCACATATTTCCATAAACCAAGGGCTCTTAAAGCCCTAAAAGTGTTGTTGGAAACCCTAAAGGATCAAGGTCAACTTATTACATCATTTCCCAGAAGTTCTCCCTGAAAAACTACTCAGAACTGGTCAAAACTGGACCATACAAACTACTCCATGCTGAGGGTGCGATGCATCTCACCTGTTGCACACAAGGGGTGCGATGCATACTAAAAATTCCTTCTTTAGGGTGTGATGAGTGAGAACAGACAAATGGTAGAGGCAGTTTTCTAGGTGGAAACTCAGAGAATCTTCTAGAAACTGCTCATATGACACTTGCCTCTCTGAATTCACCAAGGGATGAGTAAGAGATCATGAAATCTCCAAGTGGAACCAAGAACTATCAGTGAAATGACACTAATCAAAAACCTAGAAGCTAACTCACCCCTCTGCAAATATCTATAAATGGATTCCTCATCCCAGAGATCCAAAGGCTGGAATTTTGTAATTTGTAAGGAAGTGTTGTTGGTTTCTCTTTGAGACATTGTATTGTTGGGTGATCTTGCTTTTCATGAGGTGAAGAGGGCTTTCATGCTGGGAGGATGATGCTAGATCAGATAGCTAAGTTGTAATCCTCTCTTCTACTTCTACTATCAATAAAGTTATGCGCGTTTTCCTCCATATACTTGTGCACTTGTAAATCTTGTATTTATGAATGAAATTGTATGGTTAATGTCATCTGATTCTACATTGTTTATGGCATTATAGATCTCTATGCTTTGATGGTATTTTGCTGGTTTGCCTCTACGGGTTTTCCTTGAATTGGGACAAGTGAGAAAGGAGTGGCAAAGCTCTATCAAAGGAGAGAGGAAACAAGCAAGGAGCCGAGTGAAAGACTGAGGTTGGTGCTATCTGCTTCTCTCTTATCTATCATCCATAAAGGAAAACACAAGTTGCTTTGAATTGTTTGTTTCTAAGATAGCTACCCATCTTAGTGGGACTAGCAAATCAAATAGCGACACTAGTTTTCTCGGAAGCATAAGGAGACAATGCTTCATAGTGAATCTGAGATGAGTATGAGACCCCTCTGCTCAGATCTATTATTTACACATGTAAGTTGCGTATTTACTAAGTGTTTAACAAAATGTCTGTTATGGCTAGTAGGGTTCCAGTCAAGGTCTTGAACAAGAATTTGATTTAGTACTATCATTTCCATGTTATTTTATTGATTTGAAGAGATGGTTCAATTTTAGGTAGTGACCTGGGCTCTGAGCCTAAGAAATTGTCTCAAATCCCAAAGTCGTTGGCATAACACTTACAATTTGGGTCTCTGGTCACTAGCAGGGAATCCTGTGAAAATGACTATAGGGTTACAGTCGCATGCATGCCTTGTCATGGGAGAAACTTTGGGTTTTTTTCATCTAAATGCTAGGTTAACTCAAGGGTTGGGCACATGGAGTGGTGGATTAGCTCCTGGGGGTCCTGAAGCACCTGAGGGGGGTTTGTGTGTTGTGTTTCCGTCGATTCCATTCCTTAAGGTTACCTAGGATTTTGAATCATATAATAGTAGCCTCTATTTGCATGTTTACCACGGCTAGCTGGTTGTTTGGGTAGATGAGGGTGGAGGTTGTTATATAGTGGTATCAGAGTGTGTTTGTGCTCTCCTTGGGCTATGTGTTGATCATGTTTTCATGTTGGTTGCATATGTTTTCTATATGCATGTAGTCCATGTGCTTGTGGAATTTGCATGGTGTTGATCATGGTTGTAGTGATGTCACCATGTGAAGGTTGAAGGTGTTGTCATAGAATATGTATGGATGTGTGCATGGTTGATTATCCATTTTTATGCACATTAGTGTTCACATGTTATCAAGTGTACATGATATGGTCATTTTTGTCATGCATGAGTTCATGGTGTGTGTAGCTAGTATGGTCATGCATTGATGACTAGACTCTAGCTAGAATGGTGTGTATATGGTTTTGTACTCATATGTTATATGTATATATGTAGTTGTTATGCATATATGGTCTTTGTTATAGTTATGCATGAATAGTAGGTCAAATATTCCTTGTGAATTCATTGAATGCAACTTAGGTCATCATGATGCTATTGGTTTTTATGATGCTAAAGTGTTGGATAAGATAAAGCAGGAGGTGTAGACTATCAAAGTGAGGTTGCGGGATTATACTTTGCGGTAAGAACATTTTGTAATAAAGGTATGGTATGTTTGTCATGCATGTATGTAAGTTAATTATCTTTATGTGCATTATATTTATATACTTTAGGTTTATGTACATGTCTTTTGATGTTATGGTTACATTCATGATAGATGTTAATTGATCTGTGTATATGCACAATAGTCAAGGATGGTAGTAACCTATGGTTGTATCCATTGTTATTTTTTTTTTTTTATGTTAGATAACTTGATGATCATGTTATATGTTGTTGATGAGTATGCTATAGGTTAAATTGTTGTTCTTATATGATAGTAAGCTTGATGATTAGGTTATACGTTGTTGATGAGCATGTTATATGTTAACTAATTGTTGTTATATGTTAGTTAACTTCATAATTAGGGTTATTTCATTGAGATCTTGGTGTTGTAATTTGGATTGGTCATATGTGTGATGGTTATGTTCATTTAATTGAAGATCTTGATGTTATATGTATTGTGTTAACCTATTTTTACCTATGTAGATGGTTATTGTTGCGATATTTAGGTATGTCAAACCGACACATTTGTGATATGGTGTTGTACTAACCTATACTAATCATACATATGTGATTGTTATGCATGAAGGACAAATGCTTATGAGCTTATGATATGGACATGTTAGTTAGTTACTTCTATGGATATCATGATTTAGGTTTGAGTTGATATGTTGTGAAGTTGTATCGTGCTAACCTAGATTGATTGTGCAGACAAGATAGCCTCCCTTGAAATACACTAAGGTATGAGTTCACTTATGTCGTGTATTTGGTGCTTGATTGTTCATTATGTCATCTATTTGGTATTTGAATGTTTGGTGTCTATTTAGTCATCTGGTTGATTCATTTAACTTGGTATGCTTGCAAGTTGGTTGAATGTTTGATGAATTGTGTAATATGAGTATGTGTTCCAATGATCTTGTTTTAAGATGATTGTACTAATAAATATGTGTTGAGATAGTTGATAGGTACTTGAGTATAGTGGGTGATAGTTGTAGCATTATTTCTAATGACTATGACTTGACTATGAACTATGACATGATTGTTAGTCTTGGTAAAGTTCGATCTCAAATTGATATATATGATTGTCTTGATATTTGGAACATGTGGTTGACATGTGTGAGTAGTTGTAGGGTAACATGTTAGGTATTAGTGTGACAAGGTAACACTTGATGTACTTATATAACTAACAGTTGGTTGATGTGATAGTACACAGTAAGCCTCGATTGCAACAAGGTAAAAGGGTAAAAGAAAGGAAGTGGGCAAGAATTCCTTTGCTTATGGTTGGAAACCCTAATTCCAAATAAATGAATGCTTTGCATACATGAATTCTTCTTAACCTTCATTTTGTCTGACATTATGTGGATATGTGTTATAGTCATGAACATGTACTTGACAAGTATATTAGATAGTCTCTAGTGGCAGGTGTATCTATCAAGGGAATTGGAGTCCCTTGAGAGATGGCGTGGATGTTTTCAGTTGTAAGCAATGTGTTTGGCACAATAAGATAAAGTAACTGGTGTATTGTCATATCTATTTATGCATTGGAAATTATGTGTATATGGAAGTATGATGCAAGGAGCTACATGCCAAGAGAGATTACCATGAAATCTTGAAGAAGGCCCAAGTTGAGCTTTCCTTGGGAACCATGGGGATTGAGTCATGATGTTTGTTGCTAGTCTTCTGCTTTTGGTCTTTTAGTGATTTGTTGTGCTTGATTGCAGTTTTGTTTGCGTCTTGTGCATGGCCATGCCACTTGGGTTGTGGTGTCATTATTATTTTCATGGTTTTCTTCTTAGTTGTTTCTTGTCTTGCCTTTTATGCTTTGAGTGTCCTGGGAATTGTTTGGGAAAGAGGAAAGTTAATGGAGCTCGGGGAGAGTTGTTTGTTACCCAACAGGTAACGTAAGACATGGATTAAGCTCATTGTATGAGTAAGTGTAGAGGAAGGTAAGACTATGACAGTCGATTGGACTGGTTGGGTCCATTCTGGTAAATGGACGATGATAGAACAGTGATGGGAAAGGTAATCAAGAAAAGGTAAAGTAAATGGATCTGAGGTGTCAGATGCCTTGGCTATGTTGGGACTGTTGTTCTCAATATTTCACATGTGTTGCATGAATAAATGAAGTTATCTTAACCTTGACCTTACAATATCTAGAAATTTTTTTGTGATCATGATTATGTTGATGTTTATATATGTATACATGTAGGTGTGTATGTATGTCATGTTTGACAGGGTGATCATGAATCATGATTATTTTATGCTAATGTTTATATTTCCATATGTATATATGTATGACATTGACTGATGAGATCATTATTATTTTATGATGGATGTATGTGTACATGTATCTATGTCACTTTGTGATAGGGCCATCAAGAATCATTCTTGTGGAGGAATGATTTCTTATACAGGAAAATGACATTAAGAGGTTCCTGGTCTATGAGGAATCAAGTGGGAAGAGTAGTCATGAAAAAAATATGAGGTCAGTATCATGTGATTATGAATTTATATTATATGCACGTATTATGCCTATGCTTGTGTTATGGATGGGTTATACCGAGGGATACATCAACAAAGTGAAAGTAGTGTGGTCTACGCAATGCTGGGACAACCATGGATAAGACACTAGAAGTAATGTTGCTTGGTAAAGATTTAGTGTGGTTTTTAATGTGTGGTATGACTGTTGTGCATATTTCGTATATGTTGTACTTGTTGCACCTTCTTACAGAGAATAGTGTCCACTCGGAATTGCTATTCCCACTAAGACTGGTAGCTATCTTAGAAACAAACAAGTAAAGACTACTTTCGTTTTCCTTTATGAAAATAGATAAGAGTGGAACAAAGGACACCAACCTTAGTCTTGCACTTGGTTCCTTACTTGATTCCTCTCCTTCTTGATAGATCTTTGCCTCTTCTTCTTCGTCTGCCTAGCTTCAAAGAGCACCTGTGGAATCAAAGCAGCATACTACTATCGAAGAACAGAGATCTATATTCATAAATAACA
>APFE030285366.1:0-10771 GCA_000404065.3 Pinus taeda
TAGAGCAACAGTCACACCAAAGGACACAAGATATAAGGTGGAAACCCAATGTGGGTGAAAACCACCTGCTGCAATATGTCTCTATCTTCTTTCAATTAGAAACTTCTTTTACAATGATTTTGTACTGGTGCAGTCTTATACCAACACGCAAGCTTCAACCTGTAGAAGGCTACAACCTTCTCTTTTCTTCCAAGGACCTCGTTTCATAAATTTTCAGACTGGATCCATGAATATCAATCAAACATCAAATAGATCTGAAATCACCCAACTTCCTTGTACAAATACTGAGTCAATAACTTCTTAATACATAGCAACCATACACAAATTCAGAACCCTGAACTCAACAGTAATAAGTAAAGGTAGATAAAAATATTTCAAAAAAAGTCCGCAACTTCACCAATAGAAACCTGTGGACATCCACACTTCTGTTGTGCCGAGCCTGTGCACTTCCGCACCTGCTCTGTCTTATCTTCTGCGCACCTCCGCACCTGCTGCGTCTTCTGTTCTGTGCACCTCCACACTACTGTGTCTTATGTTCTGTGCACCTCCGCACCTGCACTGTCAACTGGACTGCGCACCTCCACACCTGCGCTGTTAATTGGACTGTGCACCTCCGCACCTGATCTGTCTTCTGGACTGCGCACCTCTGCACCTGATCTGTCTTCTGGACTGCGCACCTCCGCACCTGCGCCGTATCGCATGTGCGGACCTCTGAGTATAGACACTTTATCAGTCCTCAACTATATCCCAGACTGTCAGATTCTCAGATCTGATCATGCGCCAAGGAGATCTCATCTTATTAGTAGATTCACCTTATAATGCTCAAGATTCTCCTTAATTCAGATCCAACTATTATTCACCAATCAATCACCAGAATTTCAGATCTTTCTCTTAAGATATTCAACACATGAGTGCCCATCCAAATAATCCCATTTCCTTTTTATACACAAACCATGGACCAAAACCATAGAAACCCAATACAAGTGATCCAAACCGGGGTTCAAAACTTTAGATGCAAAAACCACGAACCAAACCATAGGTTCAAAAGTGTCGGACTAAATACCATGGACCACCTATAATATTTCCCACGTGCATGCGCTTTTCTCTGCATGAAAATGTGTGAACTGGGGGTTCGCATCTTTTGAATGGTACACTTGCGAACCTATCCACAACTTTCGAACGACGCATCTGCGGAACTTGTTGATGACCGCATCTTTGAGATCAAGAACCTATGCACCTACCATTTTTTACCATTCTGAGAGCCTGAACTTGTGATTTGCTACTTGAGTGAATTGTCATCAAGGACAACACTTATGTCATCGAGCCAAACCAATGCCATAATGTCAACAATCTCCCCCTTTGGACTTGATGGCAACCCAAAGTCACTCAAGATCTTTCCTCCCCCTTTGTCATCAAGGGTAATAGATTATGCTCCCCCTGAATGCATGCTGAAATCTCTGTTCTATTGTGCTATCAAAGCTCCCCCTGGCAAATAGGCAATATCTGCAAGAAGATGTTCTACAGAAGAAATCATAACTGACCTCTCTATCACCAAAGACTCATACATACAACTCCCAACCAAGTGGGGATACATGATATAATGTGCACACTACATTATCCATCCCAGGCATAGTGGGGCAACCAAAATAGGCCGTTACATGACCTTGACAAAAAAAATATAAGACATAGAGACAAAAACATCAGCAGCATTATTCAGATCAGAATCCATGTTCTCGAAATCCAGCATAATTGAACCAAGATCTTCTATGATAATGCCAACAATGCATTATTAGAAGAATATATGCTCCCCCTGAACCTGTGCCAAAAGGTCTCTGACAGACCCACATAAACCAGCATATGTATGCATACACCCCATATGAAACTTGCATACAACAGTATTTGAACCAGACAAGATTCAACAACAAGATGATGCATCAACTACCCCCAGCTGCTTTCTGAGGTATTCAAAGGTCTCATTGGGCAATGGTTTGGGGAGGATATCAGTAACTTGTTCCTTAGAGGGAAAATACTCCAATTTGGCCTTTTGATCAAGTACTTGTTCTCGGAGAAAATGATACTTGATCGGGATGTGCTTGGTCTTTGAATGCATGACAGGATTCTTTGAAATATTTATTGCACTTGTATTATCACAAAAAATGGAGATAGGTGGAGTACAAGTGATTTGAAGATCTTGCAATGTTTGCATCATCCAAAGGAGTTGTGTGCAGCAAGATGCAGCAACTACATATTCTGCTTCAGCTGTAGATAATGCAATAGAGCTTTGTTTCTTGTTGAACCATGATACTAATCTAGGACCCATGAAGAATGCACCACCACTAGTGCTTTTCCTGTCATCCACACTTCCTGCCCAATCTGCATCTATGTATGCATGAAGTGTGAGATCTGTACCTCTAGGATACCATAAGCCATAGTTTTGAGTTCCTTGTAGATACTTGAAAATTCTTTTAACTACCTGAAGATGAGTTTCCTTTGGATTTGCCTGAAACCTTCCAACTATTCCCACTGCATGCATAATATCTGGTCGGGTACTTGTTAGATAAAGAAAACTACCAATCATGGATCTATAGGTTGGTTGATGTACTGCTTCTGATTCATCATTTGTGTTGAGGCTGCAACCTGTCACCATAAGGGTACATACTGGTTTCGAATCCTCCATCCCATATTTATTCAAGATCTGCTTGAGATATTTGGTTTGAGATAGAAAAATGTCGTCTTTGTTTTGTTGGACTTGTAGACCAAGAAAGTATGTGAGCTCACCAAGCATGGACATTTCAAACTCTTTCTGCATCACCAAGGCAAAGTTTTGACTCATGTCTTCTTCATTGCTACCAAATATGATATCATCAAAATACACCACAAGTATTAACAACTTATTATTGTCAACTTTTATATACAGATTGCTATCAGTTGATCCTTTTATAAAACCTTGTTGATGGAGGTACTTGTCCAACCGATAATACCACACCCTTGGAGCCTGTTTAAGGCCATAGAGAGCCTTTTTGAGTCTGCATACAAGACTTGGACCATTTCCGAGGATAAACCCATCTGGTTGCTCAATGTACACTTATTCATTCAAGTCTCCATTCAGAAATGCAGATTTTACGTCCGTCTAAAATACTTTGAACTTCTGAAAGCTACAAAGAGCAAGGAACATTCTTATAGCCTCAAGTCTGGCAACTGGAACAAAAATTTCCTCAAAGTTTGTGCCTTCTTGTTGCGCATATCCCTTACAAACAAGTCTTGCCTTGTTTCTAACCACATCCCCATTTTCATTCAGCTTATTTTTTAAAACCCATTTCATCCCTATGACATTCTTGTCTTTTGGTCTCAGAACCAACTCCCAAGTGTTATTCCTTTCAATCTGCTCGAGTTCTTCCTCGATGGCCTTGACCCAACATTCATCTTTTCAAGCCTCTCTTACATTTTGCGGTCCAGTGGAGCAGAGCAGTGCTAGATAGCTTAAAGCTTCTGAAATGGTTCTTCTTGTTTGCACACCTGCCTCTTTCTGCCACAAAATTGGAGATTCTGGATGATTCTTTTGAATGTATCTAGATGGAGTCTTTTCTTCTACCCTTATTTGTTCTTTTGGTGCCTCATGGGTTTCTTCTTTGTCATGAATCTGATTTGATGTTTACGGATAATCTTCTTTGAGACCTTCAGAGTTTATCTGCCTGGGAGGGTTTCCTTCTTCATCAACCACTACATCAATGCTTTCAAAAATTTTACCAAGTCTTTTGTTGTAACATTTGTAAGCTTTGTTGTGGGGAGAGTAGCCAAGTAGAATGCCTTCATCTGCTCTAGGTTCGAACTTGCCAAAATTTTCATCTATCATTTTAATGTAGCATTTGCTTCCAAAGATTTTGAAGTATTTTACCATGGGATTCTTACCATACCAAAGTTCATGAGGAGTCTAAGTGTTGTTTACCCGGACATTTGTCTTGTTCAGAATAGTAACAGAGGCAAATGCAGCTTCACCCCAGAAGGTTGTGGGAGTCCCAGACTCATCAAGCATAGCACGAGCCATTTGTTGAATCATTCTGTTCATCCTTTCCACTACTCCATTTTGTTGAGGAGTCCTTGCAGCAGAGAATTCCCTTCTTATTCCATGTTCTTCACAAAAATCGAAAAATTCATCTGAGGTAAATTCCCCTCCTCGATCAAATCTGAGGCATTTGATTCTGTGATCTGATTGGTTTTCAACCAAAGCTTTGAATGACTTGAACTTTTCAAAAGCTTCATCTTTATACTTCATGAGTCCTATCCAACACATCCTTGAAAAATCGTCAATGAAAAATATGAAATAATCTTCTCCTCGAGGTGATCTCTTCCTAGTTGGACCACATATATCAGTGTTGACAAGTTCAAGTGGTCTGCTAGCTGATCCTTCCTTCTCAGGGAAATTAGTTTTGGTTTGCTTACCAATTTGACATGATTTGCATATTATGTTGTCTGGAATTTTGATGTCAGGAAGATCATGAACTGCTTGATATCTGCATGCTTTCCTGATTTGAGAGAAGCTAAGATGTCCCACTCTTCTGTGCCATAGCCAGTGCTCATCATTCTTGCTTAAGTAGGATTGTTGATGTTCTCCCTTGAGTACGTATAAGTTATTTGGAGTTCTTATGCCTCTGATCACTGTTTTTCCTATATTAACCTCACGAACAATACATCCATTTGATCGAAATATTACCTCAGTTCCTTGATCACAAATCTAATTAACACTCAATAGATTATTCTTTAAGCCATCAACATACATGACATTTCCAGCTTTGACCTTCTCTTTCAATTGAACAGAACCTTTACTTTTTATGAATGTAGGGGTGTCATTTCCAAAAGAGACCTTCTTTTCTTTTTCTAAGGCAGTATATGATTGAAGTTTTTCTTCATTACCTGTCATATGTTTCGAGCATCCGTTGTCAATGTACCATTGATTTTCCTGTCCTTCCGCATATATGGCTATCCCACAGCTTTCTGGTTATGGTTCTTTCTTTCTCCATGTTTTGGAACTCAATGAAGCCTGCTCCTTCTGAATTGTTTTCCGAAACATGATTTTGCATTTAGAACCTTCATGACCGAAATTGTTGCAGATAGTACATTCTATTTCATTTTCAAGAGCAGAGAAGTTATTGTAGGTTCTTTTCATGATTCCTGTTATACTCCTTTGTTTTTTAGCTTTCCTAGTCATGACGGTCTTATAGGCAACACATTGAGCAACTTTATGATCAAATTTATCACAAGAGAAACATTGGCCATTGAAGAAAATCCTGCGATTATCAAATCTACCAACCATATGATTCTAGTTTCCATCCATTCTTGAGCTAAATTGAGAACGATTTACCTGTGGTTGGTTGAGGCTTATGTTCATCCTTGAAGTAGATTTCCCCTAATTTACTTGATAATCTTTGATCATTCTTGAAGAAAATTGTCCCTGATTTACTGGTGATCTGCATTATGCTTTTGATTGTCAACTTGTTCCTTTCTCCTTGTTGCTTCAAGATAACTTTTGGAGGTGGATGGGTTCTGTGTTTGCTTCTGGGCTTGAGATGCTTCTTCAGAATATCCGAGACCTGTCTTGATTAGAGGAGAACGTTGTACTTTGATAATCTCATCCAAAGTTTCAAATCCTTTACCAAATCTGAGATTAAGGGCTTTTGTTTTCTCAATTTCTTTTCTAAGTCCCACAATTTCACGTTCTAACCCTTCATTGTGTTTATCTTTTTCAGCAAGTTGGACTATTAGAGTATCTATAACCATGTTCTTTTCCTCTAAACAAACTTTAAGTTTAGCAATTTCTTCATAAAGACCTTCTTCATTTATAGCCTCCAAGAAATCGTCATCTTCAAAAGCCATCAAAAGTCTATTATCATTTCCTTGTTCATCTTCATCACTATTTGACAATCCATCACTATCTTCATGCTTGTAATAGCTCTTCTTATTCTGTCATCTATTCCATCTAACAGGTTCCTTACCTTTGTCTATTTTATCTTTATGTGGACATTTTGCAGCATAATGAACGACCCTTCCACAAGCAAAGCATTGGAAAAGAAGCTTACCTCTAAATCTTCCAGTTCCCCGTTGAAGATTTTTGACAAAATTTGATTCTTCCTCCTCTTTTGACATATGTCTTGGCTCATAGTAATCTCCCTTTCTTGAAGCTTTGAATGCAGCTTCTCTTCTGTCTGATGGTCCTCCTTTTCTCATTTCGTAAGCAGTTAGAATTCCGTGTAATTGTGACATGGTAAGATTCTTTAGATTCTCCTTTTCTTCTATGGTAGAAACTTTTGAATCAAACTTAGGAAACAAAGATCTTAGAACTTTCTCAACCACAACAACTTATTTTATTTCTTCACCCAAGTTTTTCATACAATTTACGATCTCATTTGTACGTAGGAAATAGCTAGCCACACTATCATCATTATGCATTCTAAGACTTTCATACTGAATTCTAAGAGTTTTTAATTTTTCTCGTTTTACCTGCTCATCTCCTTCATAGCTTAGAACGATCTTGTCCAATATTTCCTTTGTGCTTTTGAGCTGCATAACCTTGACGAATTCTGATTGAGATAGACTTCCTAATAGAGTATTGACCGCTTTTGCATTTGTTTCATACTGCTTCTTACCAGCTGTGTCTGTAGGAATTTCTAATGGAAATGTGTATCCTATTTCCATAATATCCCATACTTCTGTACCAAGAGATTGAAGATAGGCATTGATTCTTACCTTCTAATAGACGAAGTTGCTCCCATCAAAAATCAGTGGCCTGATAGATGCTTCCTTTTCATAGTTTCTCATGATAGATCTTCCTTCAAGCGAACAAGATTTTCTTGAAGGACCTGCTCTGATACCAATTGTTGAAAATAATACTGAGAGGGGGGGTGAATCAGTATTATCAAACTCTTTTCAATTGATGTAGATGAAACTTGCTTATACCTTATAATTTAATATATTCTTCAGATGTGGATCATTAGAACTATTGCAAACAGGAACAACAAAAAAATAGAGAAACAGTCACACCAAAGGACACAAGATATAAGCTGGAAACCCAATGTGGGTGAAAACCACCGGTTGCAATATGTCTCTATCCTCTTTCAATTAGAAACTTCTTTTAAAATGATTTTGTACTAGTGCAATCTTATACCAGCGCGCAAGCTTCAACCTGCAGAAGGCTACAACCTTCTATTTTCTTCCAAGGACCTCATTTCATAAATTTTTAGACTGGATCCATGAATTTCAATCAAACATCAAATAGATCTGAAATCACCCAACTTCCTTGTACAAATACTGAGTCAATAACTTCTCAATACATAGCAACCATACACAAATTCAGAACCCTGAACTCAGCAGTAATAAGTAAAGGTAGCTAAAAATATTTCAAGAAAAGTCCGCAACTTCACCAATAGAAACCTGCGGATATCCACACGTCTGTTGTGCTGAGCCTGCGCACTTCCGCACCTACTCTGTCTTATCTTCTGCGTACCTCCACACCTGCTGCGTCTTTTGTTATGCGCACCTCTACACTGTTGTGTCTTATGTTTTGCGCACCTCCGCACCTGCGCTATCAACTGGAATGTGCACCTCCACACCTGTGCTGTCAACTGGACTGTGCACCTCCACACCTAATCTGTCTTCTGGACTGCACACCTCCACACCTATGTTGTATCTCACCTGCGGTCCTCCGGGTCTAGACACTTTATCAATCCTCAACTATATCCCAAACTATCAGATTCACAGATCTGATCATGCGCCAAGGAGATCTCGTCTTATTAGTAGATTCACCTTATAATGCTCAGGATTCTCCTTAATTCAGATCCAACTATTCACCAATCAATCACCAGAATTTCAGATCTTGCTCTTAAGATATTCAACACATGAGTGCCCATCCAAATAATCTCCTTTCCTTTTTATACACAAACCCTTATACAAACCATGGACCAAGACCATAGAAACCCAATACAAGGGATCCAAATTGGGGTTAAAAACTTTAGATGCAAAAACCATGGACCAAACCATAGGTTCAAAAGCGTCGAACTAAATACCATGGACCACCTGTAAGATTTCCCACAGGCGTGCGATTTTCTCTGCATGAAAGTGTGTGAATTGGGGGTCTACATATTTTGAACGATACACTTGCGAACCTGTCTGCAACTTCCGAACGACGCATCTACGGAACCTGTTGATGACCACATCTTTGAGATCAAGAACCTGTGCACCTACCATTTTCTGCGATTCTGAGAGCCTGAAATTGTGATTTGCTACTTGAGTGAATTGCCTCAAGGACAACACTTATGTCTTCGAGCCTGTTAGTGTCGGTCTTAAGCCCTCCATCAGTGATCAATTGCTCTTTGCATACGCATGGTTAGGTGTCTCATCAGTGTCAATTTTGCATCCCGCTAGGCATGCCATAACACTGAATGGAGGAGCTAGTCTTTTTTCCCTTCTTGGCTTTACTGGATGAGGTCATACTACAATGTAATTGAGTCATACTTGTCGTTATTTTGTCTTGAGATCCCATGGTCTTAGGTCTAGGGTTTTGAGTCAAAATTATGTCAAGGTCACGAGTCAAGGTCAGTGAGTGCCCAGCAAGCCAGAGGGAGGTATGTACATGTGTTTCATTGTTACTTTCATCAGCTATAGATCATTTTATGCCTTGGATTTAAAAACCTTGTTTTTAAGTCCAAGGATCATGACAAATTTGTAAAAAAATAAAGAAATTCTTAGAAGGTTGCAAAAGTGCCGGCAACAACCCTGGTTCCTTCTCTACAGTCCATCAGATGGTCAACCTGCAAAAAGAACAAAGTCAATCGCATTAAAAGAGCTCATTTCAGGACTAAATGACTCCAAAACAGTGTTAAAAAGGAATGTCAAAATATAAACATTATAAAGTGGGTTTTTGAGTTAAATTTTATTTATGAAAGCATTATAAAGGTAAATTCCCTCTTTAAAAATTCTCATTGTGCATTTGGGAGCAAGAATTTACAAGTCTAAAGACAAAGAAGAGGATTTCGGGCAGCATTCAGCAATTTTAGTGCGCGCGGACATCTGGGAGAGGTGCGCGGGTACCTGGGTGGTGCGTGGCTCTGAGAGAGCAAAATTTACAAAGAAATTTACATGCGCGCGGTTACCTGGGCAGTGCGCGGACATCTGGGAGAGGTGCGCGGACATCTGGGCAGCGCGCGGTTTTCAGGGCATAAAAATTCATTTAATCAGCAAACCTTCTTCAAGTTCACCTATATTTGCCGAGGTATGTCTCCTCTATGTGTTTTGTGGTGGTGTGATGATTCAAAAGAAGGATTACAATCATAATCTCATGCAAGAAATCCATGGAGGAATGATGGGTGTTTTGCAAGCTTATGCTTTGACAGTTTGTTTGTTTTCAAGGCAGTTTTTCCTTACATCCCTCCTTTCATTCTCCCATTGATATTCACATATGTTTATATGTCATTTTTATTAATCTCATATGCAAATTAAACATATAAACCCTACCTTTAAAATCCTATCAAACCCTAGTTCTTTCTAACCATCCAAATCTTAACTTTTCCCCATGCTACATGATTAAAACCCTAACACTTTGTCACACAGCAAATCATGTATAAAAACACAACAAAATGAAAAAGAAAACATGGTAAAAACAAAAAACAAAAAGAAAGTGATGACAAGGCATGCACACAAGAGTTGTAAAAACAGTGAAAATGCCATTTGCATAGCCTTATAAAAAAAAATATAAAGAAAAATGTCATCTTGCTGTGTATATGTCAGAGGTTGCAAGCTATGTTAAAGTCATGACAAAAGTCCATTAAATGCACAGCTACATACCTATAAAAAAGATCAGTTCTGTTGTGATTAGGGTTTTGCATTAACATGGTATTCTTCCCCATCCTTAAGACTCTGTTTTTCCCTATATATTCCCCATATGAAAACCTAATTCAATTGCATTTCCCTTCATGAAAAAACTCCTTATGCAATTGAATGTCCATCCCAATGTCAAAACATACAGTGAAACCCTAATTCCCAATGACAAATGCAAAAATGAAACTACCCCTGTTTAAATGAATTGCTGTTACAAAAACTAGTTGGCAGTGATTATTAAACGGGTTTCATTGTCCCCCTAAACCTAATCTTTTCCCTAATTCCCAAGTTACCAATTCCCTCTCCCTTCCTCTTGCAAATTAAATACCCTAACTCCCTGTTTCCCAAAGCATCAAATGGCCAGTCCAAAAGTTATAAAAAACAGAGTATGCTCCTCAAAAGCATGCTAAAGCAAAATGAAATGAGCTGCCTGTTATTTGTATATAAGTGATGCTGCACTATCCTCCTATGCCCTTGATATCCTCCCCTCCATCATGAAGATTTTCATTATCCTTTCCCTTGACTGCAAAGTTTCCCTAAATAAAGTATTAATTTGCAAATGTGGAAAGATAGAATGACATATTTAGCATTATGTGATAGTTTCCTTCAAAATTCCCTTCTTATATATATTTTTCCCTTTCCTATATGTAAAATTCCTTCCCCTAACATATCCCTCGTGATGTTTCCCCTTGAAAAAAGCATACTTCACAACATTTTGCAGGCAGGGCAGCGATCATTTTGACTTGTTTATTCCACCTTGCTCAATAACACCATGTCAACTATTGAGACTAATGAGCAAGGTGATGACCGATCATCATCTACTGAGATTGAGACACAGTGGAGGCCTCGTAGGGGAGGCAAGAGTGGCTATCACAAGAAGGTAGAGCCCACATCATTGACTGAG
>APFE030285374.1:0-36649 GCA_000404065.3 Pinus taeda
CGGTTCTAAATATGAAGATGCAATACATACCTTTTGTAACAATGGTACACCATGTAGATCAAAATATTGCTCCATCTGAAATATCCAATTTACCGGATCCTTCCCATCAAACTTCCTCATCTTGGTTTTTCTTGATTTTAGGAGCTCGATCTTGAAATGACTGTAAATCCGTACTTTTAGATCTTTAAGTTCTGAAATTTTGACCTGCACTAGCCCTCTGTGTCCTTTTTCTAGTGCCACTAGTCTGACCCCAATTGGATTCTCCAATGAAGAGTTATGCCAAATCTCCCACAGTGGCCTAATTATAGACCTTTCTAGAAGAGCGAACTTGTATGAAGTGCCACGTGTCACTATTTGGACCTTTGGCTCTGAAAAATATCTAGACGGAACTACAGCCTGTCCTCTTTCTGTAACATTTTGCGAAATTTCAATCCGATGCTCAGAGAGAAAGTTATGACGATTTTCCCCAGGTCGCCTGTTTTGAATGTAATTCAGGATTTTGTAAAAGGACCAACTTCCTCAGTTCATATATCCGAAAATATAGCGCTAAAAGCTCTGAAGTTCGGACCTGAGATTTAGTGTGATGTCTTCTCAAATGGGTTTTTTGTTTAGCTTCTGAAACATCGCAGAAAAAAAAGTTATAGCGAAAATGCCACGATGACCTGTTTGGAGCAGCGAAACCCTATAATCTAAAGCTCTGATACCAAATGTTATGAAACCAGCTCAAGAAAAGATAGATCAACGCCTTAGAATTCAGCCTCTTTGAGGAAGCAACCTCCTTTACATTCAATAAATGAACAATTCTTAGATGATATAAATGAAAAGACTTCCTTTCTATATATATGAGTCTAAGGGGTCATTATATTATCAGAGCCTACATAACAATAATAATGTAAGGGCACAATAATAACAATAGTGGGCTTCTATGGGGTACAATAGTAACAATATGGCCACTACATGGGTACATCAATATAATAAGGGGGTTGTACTAATAATAATAAGGGGTTACACTAGTAGTATAGGGGCCTAAAAAACTTTGTTTCTTGTTGAACCAAGACACTGACCTAGAACCCATATAGAATGCACCACCACTAGTGCTTTTTCTATCATCAACACTTCCTGCCCAATCTGCATCTGTATATGCATGAAGAGTAAGATCTGTATCTCTAGGATACCATAAACGAAATTTCTGTGTTCCTTGAAGATATTTGAAAATCCTTTTGACTCCCTGAAGGTGTGATTCCTTTGGATTTGCTTGGAATATTCCAACTATTCCTATTGCATGCATGATGTCAGGTCGGGTACTTGTTAGATAAAGCACACTTCCAATCATGGATCTGTAAGTTGGTTGATGTACTGTTGTTGAATCATCATTTGAGTTGAGACTGCATCTTGTTACCATTGGGGTACATACTGGTTTAGAATCTTCCATGTCGTGTTTTTTCAAGATCTATTTGAGATATTTGGTTTGTGAAAGAAAAATACCATCTTTATTTTGTTGAACTTGTAGACCAAGAAAATAGGTAAGCTCACCAAACAAGGACATTTCAAATTCATGTTGCATTACTGAAGCAAAATTCTGACTCATGGATTCTTCATTACTACCAAAAATGATATCATTAACATAAACAACAATTATTAACAATTTATTAGTGTAGATCTTTCTATATAGATTGCTATCTGCTAACCCCTTTGAAAAACCCTGGTGGTGGAGATATTTGTCAAGATGGTAATATTAGGCCCTTGGAGTCTGTTTTAGACCATAGAGAGCCTTTTTGAGTCTGCATACAAGTTTTGCATCATTTCCAAGAATGAATCCTTTTGGTTGTTCAATACAGACTTCTTCTTCTAAGTCTCCATTAAGGAAGGCATATTTTACATCCATTTAGTATACTTTGAATTTCTAAAAACTAGAAAGAGCAAGAAATATCCTTATGGCTTCAAGTCTAGCAACAGGGGCAAAAGTTTCTTCAAAATCTATACCTTCTTGTTGAGCATATCCTTTACAAACAAGTATGGCCTTGTTTCTAATAACTTCTCCATTTTCATTCAGCTTGTTTTTTAATATCCATTTAGTTCCTATGGTATTCTTATCATGAGGTCTATGAACTAATTCCCAAGTATTATTCTTTTCAATTTGCTCAAATTCTTCATTCATGGCCTTGACCCAACATTCATATTTGCAAGCTTCATTTACATTTTGAGGTTTGGTGGAGGATAGTAATGCTAGATAGCTTGAGATTTCTATAATAGTTCTTCTTGTTTGTACACCTGCCTCTTTTTCCCCTAAAATTTGAGTTTCTGGATGATTTTTCTGAACATACCTGGATGGCGTCTTTTCTTCTACTATTATCTCTTCTTCTAGTGCTTCATTGGATTCTTCTTAAGAATCATTGTGATTTGATGTGGGAAAATAATCCCCATCTTCTTCATTTTCATTGTTAGTGTCAGTCTTTGAAGCCTTCCACCAGTGATCAAGTATGCTCTTACAAAGTGGTCTCAGGGTGCCAAAGTCAAATTTTGTCACTTCAGTGAGTCTGCAAGTAAAATTTGGTCATTAGGTATTAGGTCAAGGATTTGTTTTAACTCCTTTCAAAGTTGTCCAAATGTCGGTCCATGTCACCATTCAGCTAAGTGTACCATCATTCAAAGGGTCATCATCATTTCAGGTTCCAATGAGTCATTTTACACCTTGTTCGTGTTTCAGTTGTGCTTGGGTGAGACTCATTTCCCTCTCCTAGGGTTTTGAAGGTGATTTCTCTTGGATGGTCAAATTATCAACAAAACTTGTGTCCTGATATTCATATACCTTCCCCTATCCTTAATGCACCTTATTAAACACTCCCCATCACTAATATCCCTCAAATTCTTCATTTTCACACAAACCCTAGTTTCTTGCTACAATTTGACAATTTTCTAGGTTAAGCCTGTGTTTTTCCCTTTTGGACCCCTTCTCCTCACTCAACCTTTGAAATTACACTTTTTCCTATTTCCTAACATCCCTCCCTACTTTCCAAAATTTTCTCAAGAATTTAGAAGCCCCTTATCCCCTTCATTTCACTTCATTTCGACAAATCCCCTGTTTCACACATCGGGATAGGTTTTACTCAAATGATGTTTCTGAGAAAGAAAACAATAATTTGAAAAAAGTGAGAAAGGTTTTTTTCCATAACATGCCAAGAAAGAAAAACCTCTTTCACTTTTTACACAGGTTTCACGGTTTTAGATAAATGCCAAAAATACACGTTGCCTCAGGAGAGTTAATGCACCTTTGAAGTGACCTTGAGAAAATCAAGATTTCTCCTAGCTTGGTTGGCGAAATAACTTTACTTGATGATTCAAATTATAATTAGACATAAAGAGCTTTCCAATTAGCTATCATGACCTCAATTTGGATTTGAGGAAGACCTTCAAAAGTTGACTGCAACAACACTCTGCATTTAGGCAGCCTCATTTTGCACATTTTGACCAGTCTTGGGAGATTTGAATTTGATAGGGAAAATGACCTCCAAATTGGAAAATTCAAGATGTTATGGAAAGTAGACTTGATAAGCTTTCCAACGAGCTGTCACATTCCCAATTTCGACAACGGGAAGGCCTCCAAAAGTGGTCTGCACAAAGGCGCTGCACACCTGGCAGCAAGCGTTGCGCATAGAAAAGGCACTGAACACCTTGGAAGTTTGGGTAGTGTAAACTTACACTGGCATTGCGCAGTTGTTGAACACTCCCAAAACACTGCTAAATCACTTCAAATCACCAAGTTCACCTTCTTTACAAGTAAGTGAATTATTCCTCCTTGCCAAAGAGTGATTTTGTCTTGCTGGTTTTTCATCCATGAAATCAAAACCCTAGTTTTCACTGTTCACCATAGTTGTTAAAGTCTATTCATCCACTATGGTTTCACTACTCATCAAGGTCACTCATTCATCTTTGATACTATTTCTAAACTCCCATACACTACAAATTAAAACCCTACCCTCCATATAAACCCTATCCTACATACACCTCATTCCTATACATAAACTCCCAAACCCTATACATAAACATACCAAAACCCTACTCACTCCCCTTATTCCCTAAATCCCCAAACCCTTCACTCCATAAATCCCATTCATATCCCCTTTCACCTCACCTACTCAACCTAAAATCTCTTCATACTCATCTTTCATCCATCCACCCTATCTCATCATTCACCACAAGTGTTCACAAACAATGAAAAAAAGACAAGTGACTAGGCAACGAAGAGGCAAGGCTAGAAGACAAAAGGCAAAGGCAATTGAAAATCTTAGGGAAATTTGTCTTGAGTAGTCAACATGCACTTGGAGAGGTTGCTTGAAAATGCAAACAAAGAGAAGAAAATGCTTCGTCACTTAGCCTATCACTACCTAACCAGGAACAAGATTTGTAATGCAAGGACAAAGAGGCTAAAAGCCAAACTAAGAAGAGTCTTGAGGAACAAGAAAAAGAAAGATAAACTCAATATCTTGGCTGAAGCATCATTGGCTCATAAAAGCACTTAACAAGGGTCAATCATGCCAAATTTCAAGAAATTTGGAGAAATTTTGAAATTTTTTAATGTAAAAAACAGGGTTTTTCAATAAGTGTGCAGTGCCGGATTTTGTTGGGGACACTCTCTTGAAAAAAAGTTTATATTTTTGGAATCAGCATGAAAAAATATGGAGGCTCAGAAATGGCTAAGAATTTTGGACAAGTTCTAGGTCTCCAAAAGGGCAAAAAACCCCCAAAAAGTGCCATCTCTGCCACTTTTTTGCCACATCGAAAGTAGTCTTGGGAGAATCAATTTTTGGAGGGGCAAATGGACTCCAAATTTAGAAATTTAAGTTGTTCCAGAAAGTAGACTCGCCAAGCTTTCCAACGAGCTATCCTGCACCTGATTTGGACTCCGATAAGCCTTCCAAAATTGGCCTAGTAAAAGTGTTGCGCATAGGATCAGTGACGCTATGCATAGGATGAATTTTGCCAGTTTTGCCTAATTTTCCAGATTTCGTCTAATTTTCTCTACAATTGACTTTTTCTTGATCTTTTGGTGAAATTAGCATGGTAAATGATGTAACTTTATGTAATTATGGATGTAAAACACTTAATAGGGTAGACACATCAAGTCAAAGGTGGTTTTGAGTTGAATGAATTGGTTTCCTTGGTTTTAGAGGCAAGCTGTTCCACTACCTATATTCCTGTTCTTAGTTTAGATATGGTTGAAACCACCCATTTTCTCATGGATTCGACCCTGATAGCTAGCTTGAGTAGTTTCCTTGCCTATATCATGTACTTTTTGATTCATTTGTAAAGGTTGGACTTTGGCAAAAGTGTTGGACTCATTGAACATTTTGTATCAGCAGTTTCACAGCTATTTTTGTGGGATTCTTGTGACAGTGAGTTTATGTATTGTTTCTTATTTGTAATGAGTTTTTCTGATGTTTTATATGTATCCACATCTCTCACTCTTCTAAACTAAATGAATCAAGGTGAATAGACAAAATACACTAAATTATAGTGCTTTGTCTTGGGAATGCATTTGGTTTTCAATGTTTTCAACTATTTGAAGAGGATCCATAGTTTCTTTATGCCCTCCTCAACTCCTTAGTTGTCTAAACTACCATCTTACTCCATTGCTAGTACATAAACGCTTGTCTATCTCGCCCCACAGAACATGACTGTATCCCTGAGTTGATTTCCCCAGACTCAATCTGCCTTCTCCAATTGATCCAGCAACCAAAACCTAAAAATCAAACATGAAACCCTGAGCTACTATACCTAGCCTAAAATCAGCATTCATTTTAGTCATCTCAAGCCCTATTTTCCAATATTCTAATTGAGTTTGACAAGGAGAGAGCCCCCTCCCGACCTGGTAGGGCTAGCTACCAGGTTAAGCGTGATTTGATGTTACCCTAGACCTGCCTTCCTCCAGCCTGAGGTAGATCAAGGCACTAACAGTCATAATCTTTGGTTTTTATCTGTTTAGGATTTTGCATGCTTCATCAACTACAACATCAATATTTTCACAATTTTCCCAAGTATTTTATTATAACATTTATATCCTTTACTTCGGGAAGAGTAACCAACAAGAATACCTTCATCTGCGATTGGCTCAAACTTACCAAGTTTTTCATCAGTCCTTTTGATATAGCATTTGCTTCCAAAAACTTTAAAGTATTTTACCGTAGGATTCTTACCATACTAAATTTCATGTGGAGTTTGAGTGTTGTTTACCCAAACATTTGTTTGGTTGAGTATGGTTACGGTGGCGAATGCAGCTTCACCCCAGAAGGTTGTAGGAGTTCTAGATTCATCTAACATAGCTCGAGCCATTTGTTGAACAGTTCTGTTCATTCTTTCTACCACTCCTTTTTGCTGAGGAGTCCTTGCGGTGGAGAAATGCCTTTTTATTCCATGTTGTTCACAAAAATCAAAGAATTCATCTGAGGTAAATTCCCCTCCTCAATCAGATCTGAGGCATTTGATTTTACGATCTGATTCATTTTCAACCAAAGCTTTGAAGGCTTTGAACTTTTCAAATGATTCATCTTTATGCTTTAGAAGACCTATCCAACACATTCTGGAAAAATAATCAATGGACAAAATAAAGTATTCTTTTCCACGAGGTTACTTTTTTCTTGATGGTCCACATAAATCAGTATGAAAAAGTTCAAGAGCTTACTAGCTGACCCTTCTTTTTCAATGAAGTGAAATCTGGTTTGCTTACCAAATTGACATGGTTTGCATATTGTATTTTCAGGAATGTTGATATTTGGAAGATCACGAATAGCCTGGAATCTACATGCTTTTCTTATTTGAAAAAAGCTTAGATGTCCCAATCTTCTATGCCATAGCCAGTTTTCATCATTTTTGCTTAGATAACACTATTGTTGTCCTCCCTTGAGTATGTATAAGTTGTTTGGAGTTCTTGTACCTTTGATCATGGCTTCTCCTATATCAAGCTCACGAATAACACATCCGTTTGATCGAAACACCACTTCATTTCCTTGATCACACATTTGAGTGACACTCAACAGGTTATGCTTTAGACCGTCTACATACATAACATTAACCTTTTCTTTTAAGAAAGCAGAGCCTTTACCTTTTATGACAGCAAGAGTGTCGTTTCCAAATGAGACATTCTTTTCCATTTCTAAGGCATTATATGAGTGAAGTTTTTCTTTGTCACCTATCATGAGTTTTGAGCATCCACTGTCAATGTACCACTGATTTTCTTGTCCTTCTGCATACAAGGCTATACCACATCTTTCTGTTTGAGGTTCTTTCCTTCTCCATATCTTGGGATTTAATGGAGTTTGCTCCATATCTTCGTTGCCAAAGTTGTTACATATTGAGAATTCTATTTCATTTTCAAGAAGAGAAAAGTTATTATAGGAACTTTTCTTGATCCCTTTCACATTCCTTTGATTTCGTGCTTCTCTAGTCATGATGGTTTTGTAAGCAACACATTGAGAAACTTTGTGTCCAAAATTATGAAATGAGAAACATTGGTCGTTAAAGAAGTTGCTGCAATTAGCGAATCTATTGACTTGGTGATTGTAGTTTATATTGATATTCATCTTTGAAACAAATTGAGTACGATTTACCTGAGGTTGGTTGGGGCTTTTGTTCATCCTTGAAGCAAATTGAGCCTGATTTACCTGGTGAGCTGCTTTATGCCTTTGCTGACGATTGTCATATTGTTCACTGTTCTTTGTTGTATCAAGATAGCTTTTAGTGGAGGTTGACGGCTTCTATGATTGAGATGCTTCTTCAATATATCCAAGAGCTATCTTTATCAGAGGTGAACGCTGCACTTTGATAATTTCATTTAAGGTTTATGATCCTTTAGCAAATCTAAGATTGAGAGATTTTGTTTTCTCAAGATCCTTTCTTAGACCCATAATTTCACATTCTAGTTTTTCATTGTGTTTTTTCTCTTTTAGCAAGTTGGTATGTCAAGGTATCTATAATCATATTCTTTTCTTCTAAACAAATTTTGAGTTTAGAGATTTCTTCATGAAGGTCATCTTCTTCTAAAGCATCCCAAAAATTATCATCGTCATAAGCCATTAGAAGTCTATAGTCATTACTATTTTCATCTTCATCACTATTTGGTAAACCATCACTATCTTCATGAGTATAGTATCTCTTTTTACTTATATTTTGTTTTCTATTCCATTTTGCAGATTCCTTCCCTTTATCATATTTATATTTATGAGGACATTTGGCAGCATAAACCATAGGCAAAACATTTGAAAGGTAGTTTACCTCTAAATCTTCCGGAACCCCGTTGAAGTTTCTTGACAAAGTTTACTTCATCTTCTTCTTCTGAAATATGTATTGATTCATTGAGTTCTTCCTTTTCTTTTGCTGAAGCTTCTCTCATATCTGATGGGTCTCCTTTTCTCATCTCAAAGGGAGTTAATATTCCGTGAAGCTATGTCATAGTGATAGTCTGTAGATCCTGTTTTTTTTCTATGGCAGATATTTTTGATTCAAATTTAGCAGACAAGGATCTTAAAACTTTCTCAACTAAGGTAACTTCCTTTATTTCTTCACCCAGATTCTTCATATAATTAACAACCTCATCTATACGTAAGAAGTAACTAGCTATACTTTCATCATTGTACATCTTAAGAGTTTCATATTGAATTCTGAGAGTTTGCAGTTTAGCACGTTTTACCTGAGAGTCTCCTTCGTAGCTTAGAACGATTTTGTCCCATATTTCTTTGGCTGATTTGAGCTGCATAACTTTGACAAACTTTGATTGTGACAGACTTCCCAATAATGTATTGACAGCCCTGGCATTGGTTTCATATTGCTTTTTACCTGCCGTATTTGTAGGAATTGCTGATGGAAATGTATATCCTCCTTCCACGATTTCCCAGACATCCGTTCCAAATGATTGTAAATAGGTTGTGGTTCTTATATTCCAATAAACAAAGTTGCTCCCATCAAACATTGGCAGTTTGATGGATCCCACACTTTCTTGATTACTCATGATGATGGATCTCCCTTCAAGTGATCAAGATTCTTCTGAAGGACCTGCTCTGATACCAATTGTTGGAAAAAATATATGGGGAGGGGGGGGGGGGGGGGTGAATCAGTATTATCAGATCAATAATTTAATTTACCAAACAGATTTGTATATGTTATTTCAGCTAAGTGAACTAGCGTGTATACGCGACTGTACTTAAAGCAACCAGAGTATATACAGAGAACTTTTGACTTACCTAAATTATCATGCCTTGAACTTTAGCCAGTATATCAAAGATTTATTAGGCAGTGCAGTAAAAGCAGATTAAAGCATCACACATAAGCAACACACATGAACACCAAGATATAAGGTGGAAACCCAATGTGGGTGAAAACCACCTGTTGCTGTCGTCTCTGTCTTCTTTTAATAATAAGAAAATATGTTTACAATTTTGTACTAGTGCAGACTTATACCAGTATGCAGGCTTCTACTTGTAGAAGGTTACAGCTTTCTTTCATTCTCTAGCTTCTACTGGAAGGGAGCTACAACCCCCTAACTTTTGTAATAGCTGATATATTTACTAGTACGTAGGCTGCGACCTACATAAGGCTACGACCTTCTTTTTTCCTCCTTGGACAACGTTTCATAAATTTTCAGACTAGATCCATCAACAACATTATAACTGCAATTCAATCATCAAATACATCTGCATCAACCAATCACTGAAACTCAAACATCACTTTTTGAATCACCCATAACTGAATCGATCAATCACTTTGATGGTCATTCTGACCAGTCAAAATACTATCACCAGAACCCAAACATAACCTAGAATTCTGCAAGAGCAAACAGAGACAACTGAAACATACTTTATGAGGTATACGCTACTTCTATGTATCGAACCTGCGTGTATATGCGCTTTTATCAAAGTCAACCAACGTACACATCTGTAAATATTAATTCATAATTCTGCACCGATTCCAGAATTAAGTTATACCCAAATCATAATATTTACAGAACAACACATGTGTCAGTATTCAGATCTAGACTATACATGATCAACTACATAATGATAATTCATTTCAGGCCTTAAGATCCTGATCCATCATTAGATCTTATCCTTCACCAGCCACTAAGGTTCCTCCTTGGTTCAGATCAAGCATAGTACCATAAGCCAATAACTTGCATACTAGATCTCACACTTCATCAGATATTCGATACTTGCACACCTGGCCTAATGATCTTCTCTTCCTTTTATAGTTTTAGGCCTTTCTCAATACCATGGACCAAAACCACTTAGGACCAATACCTTGGACCAAATACCTAGGGCCAATACCTTGGACCAATACCATTGATCAAAATACCATGGACCAAAACTTAGTTTTCCAAGATATACACATTTTTTCTTCTATGAAAGTGCGTGTGTGCGTATACGCTACTTGTGTTCAGTGAACCTACGAGTATACGCACCTTGGTCAAGGTGAACCTGCGTATACCTTTCTTTCTTCATTATTTGTAGTCTGATCTGTAATTCTTTGTTGTTAACCTGTTGTACTGTGATCTTTCATCTGAGTGAGTTGCCATCAAGGACAACACCCGTATCATAATGCCAACAAAATGTGCATATTCCAGTCATTTATATAATTAATTAATCTAGTTACAAAATTCATATATTATGGATTTCATTTATGTAATTGAATATAATAATATAATAAAAGCATTCAACATAATTAGAATCCCAAATGCTTATTTGTGTTCAAGTGAATGTCCTCATTGGGTAGCGACTCACTGCCAAATTGTATGAATCAATAGTTAATTTTTCCTCTAAGTAAGGCCATGATACCCTAGGCTGAAGGAACTCCTATGGGTTTTTAATCTGCCTTTCTTAGCCCAACGCACAATGCCCCCAAAACGTATATCGGCTAGGAAGATAATATCAAACCAAACAAGATAACTACTCCAATGATTACATTGTCTCCGAAATAGTTTATATTTTCTTCTCCACATCTCAATGCACACTAGGAGAGGAATCCCATTCTATGTAATGTAGTGCCTCAACGATTTCCCTTTCCCTCCAGTTTTCCAGTGCAGGCAAGAAAAATTTGGTCTCCTATTTTTTCTATGGCAATTCTTAGAGTAGAATACCCTTGGCTTAATACATGGCACAAGAATAGGGTGTTAGATTTACAACTTGCTCTAGTCAATGTTGAAAACTAGCCATGGTTTGCCCTGATATCCATCTTGGTTATCCTTACATAAGATCAACAATTTCCCGTTTCACCATAGGCTCACAGTAGCCTTTCATCATGTAATTCTATTATATGTTTTGTAATGATAGCAATGGTAACTTCATACATAGATTCCAATAACCAGGGCCCAAAATAAGCACATAGACGAAATCACCTTGGATGGAAGATCATGGAAGATAATGGAAGGGCTCTCTGAGGAAAATGCACAAAATATACTCTCTTTCATAGACAACAAGTGTCTTTCAAAAAGTCTCATCAATTTAGATTAAGCACTAAATTGATAGGTTAGGGAGAACAACTTAGGAAGTTGGTGATCCAAACTTAAACATGAACACAAAAAATTACAGGTATAATCATAAATACAAAGATGCAGCAGAAAAACACTTCATTTAATTAATAGAAAAATATTGAACTATGCTTACAAACAAAATGGAAATAAGATAGCTCGGGCGATGGTAGCTTATCTTTGAGAAGAGATGTGGCAGCTACATGCCTCTGAAATGTGTTACAATGAGGCTCAAGGGCCTATTTATTATTGAAAAACATGAGAAAATGCTAAACAACCAAAACCCTAACCCCAGGAGATGTAACACCAAGAGTTAGTGGGCCTTGTTGGGGTTACTTGGGAAGTCAACTTCTTGGGGTCGTAACTTGGTCATATTATCTCCTTTTGGTGTGTACGATACCTTGTTGGAAAGGTCTCTTCGAGTACTACAGGTTTCACTGCAGGCCCTTGCCTACAATAATGGGCCTACAATGGACCTTGAAAAAACACTTTTTAGGGGTCAAAACTACTCTGGAAGTTCACGACCCGAAAAACTGCTACAAATAGTAAATGTTGAAATAGACAAGGAAACATATGAAACTGACTTGAGGGTCTAGGTGGAATAGGTGGGTGGGCACCAATATCCACCTGGATCATTGCTCCCCCATTACGAAGCAATGGTCCCCATTGCATGTAGAGCCTCCATGAGGTGAGGAAATTTATGTTGAACCAGGTCCCTGGTGAACCACTTGCCCTAGTGAAGGAGTTGGCTTGCTTTGACAACTTGTTGACGGTGTTGGACTCGACAACATTTAAGGGATTACCCTGGTATGAAGTCCCAACTAGAACTCACACCATTTGGTGTGGGAGTCCCATCCGGTATGATGGCCCAATTTCCATTATCTTAAAGATTTGGCTCAACTCTTGTTTGTCAGCACAAGGGAGTGGTCTACTTTTTCTTGTGAGAAGTGAGGTTCGCGTGCCTGGTGATTGTAAGTGTCTCTTGTGCCAATGGTTCTTTCATCGTAGAGGGAGAGGGTGGGAGTGAGTCCCAAGTCGGTTGGGATAAGTCCCAACTCTGCTATGAACACACAACGCAACATGACGTGCACATGTTCCGACAGGACGGTGCACATGGGTGCAGCAGTCAGAACACACAAGGGAAGATAACATGTATAACACTTAGTGGATTAGTCCACGCAAGTACAATGGTTGCTATAGCAAGTTTTATGTGAAAGGTTTGTCCGATGTCTGAGAGAGTAGTCTACACGGGTGAGACAACATTAACATCATATACAACAAATTTTCTTTTAGATATATGCATTACAACAAGTGAATTAGCTCAAGTGTTAAACACAGGTTAAAGCAACATGCATTACAAGTGTTCAAGAATAGCCTTACAACAGTTACAATACATGTGTGAAAACATGTTGGCCTGTTAGCAAGCTTCTGAATTAAGTGAAAGTTCCAAGACACATCGTTACACCATACATCACTAACCCCGCGTATGGGCATTGGAGCCACTACTTACTCCTCAAAGAAAATATTACAGACTCTCAAGGCTATGCGGGAGGAGCTGAGGTGAAAAGTCCTTTGCATGTACAAATGAGGGGGTATTTATAGCCAAGGGTGAAACTGACCCTTGTGGCCATTCGGCTACCCTCATGATTGTTTGTCTTCCATGACTTTTCAACTTTACATGACTCTTCATACAACAAGTGGGTCTCTTGGACTTCCACGTTACATTACATTGATTAACTGTATGGCCCACAGTATAGATGTGGACGAAATGACTTGACATTACAGTGCTGGTACGTTCGTGTTGTTGTTGGTGTGCATGTCGAGCTGCAATGTTGTTGGGTGATGGATGTCCTCATGGTGTGTCATAGCTTCACCTCTGCATGGCAACATGCGCAGAGTCTTCGATGGTCGTTGGGTTCACTTGATGTTGCATTCACACATTGCTCCTTGGTTGTATGTTGGAAGGCTTGACAGGTTCATCCGTTCGCGAAAAGTGCATGTTTGTCCGTCTGTCTGTCCGTGAACATATTTTGCACATTTTCTCGTCTGTCCATCTGTGAACACGTCTTTGCATGATCGTTTGTTCACGAGCACATCTCTTTGTATGCATTGTTTGTTCGTCTGTTGGTGAACCTGTCCTTCTGCATGTGCTCCCTTCATTCATCCCATCCGTCATCGTGCCATATTTTTTTGTGTGCTTGTATTAGTAGTCATTCATGACGAGACGACATCAAAGAAAAAAACCTCCTAGTCTACCATGATACATGATCATTTCAGATGCAGGTGACTAGGAGAGGAGACAAGGCTGTGAGCTGGGATGGAGGCTTCGGGCACTGCAGATGAAAACTGCGCAGGAGTCACTGGGTGATGAAGATGGGAAATTGGGATCGATAGTGATTGTCCGCAGGGTCTGGCTCAAATGGAGGACAAAAATACACAGTTTTTGAGAGGAACAGCCCGGGCTGCGGAAAGGTTGGGAAGGCAAGATCTGTGCAATTTTTGGAATGGGTAGTGGGAGCTTGGAAACAAAAACTATGCAACTCTAGAAGAGAACTGGAAGTCCGCTGTCAAAATCTTAGCAGCAAAAACTACACAATTCCTGGAGGGAAATCGCAGTCAGCTATTGGAACTTGGAAGAAAAAAATGTTCAATTCCTGAGGGGGACTGGCAATCTGTTAACGGGAGACACTTGCAAGAAAAACTACGTTGATGTTGGGAGGTTGGCCTGTTGGTCACCTCTGCGCAGTTTATGAGTTGAGCGGATTTCTGGGTAGCAGAGGACATGCTCATGAACACTGCGCAATTTTCTTGGTGAGCAGTTGGTCGACTTTCGGGAGGGATGGCTGGAAAAACTACGCAATTTTCTAAGGGAGATAGGGACTAGCACTTGGTGTCTTTCCGACCTGTCTGCACAAATTTCTGAGCGAGCAGAGCAAGCAAGGTATGCAGCCTCCGCGCAATTTTTGAGGGGAGTCAGTCCTGGGGTGGCTGCCGGATCAAATTCTTTGGTTGACCAGCATGAAGGTTGATTGATTTGCTTGCGGACAATGCAACTTGAAATGGCTTGCTTGGGGCTTCTGCATTGTTCTGGGTGACAGTCGATCAAGTTGACTACGGGGTGATGGTCCAACTGTCAGATGGGAATCCGGTAATCAGAACTTGAGAAAAGTGACTAAATTTGTGAACGAGCGAAAGATGCATACATAATCTTGCAAACACACACTTACATGCCTTGACGACAAGACGACTCAAACCATCCAAACACACATGCTCAACATGACTGACCGACGATGTAAGCAATAAGCGCGACACTTATGATTGACCGTTGGTTGACTGTGATGACGCTTACATGACAACGTATGTGACTCCATGTGTAAGTGCGACAGATGTTTACAAGGCAAACACAACAAGTACACACAAAGGAAAGACCCTGAGATAACTAGAACATCGTCGCGAGCATGACATTGACATCAACATGCAAAACTTGGTGAAATGATCGAGCAAGGTGGGTGTGAGTACTCACATGAGCTCATGGAATGAACCCGAGTGTGCATAGCCATCAAGTGAAACTCTCAAGGAAGGCTGCGAAATTGGGTGCAGGCCAAAATTTTGGAGGGTGGTTATATCCACTACAACACTTGGCGACACACTGGTAGAACTCCAACTTCTTTGTTTTGATTCATTGATAGCATAGGGCCTTGGTCTCTCTGGGAGTATTGAATCATTATGTGGGTTACTTCGGCTTCCCCACTTACCGCATGGACATCCATGGTTCACCTTTTTCCAACTCAGTTAAACACAATCAAAATTTTAGCTTGATCATAGTGTTTCGAAATTGGGAAGGGTAGTTTGGCTCGCGATTTGAAGATTTTTAGAGTATAAGTTTTCATCTCTGGTGTTGCTCCACTTCTAGAAGGCCTGGACAGTACCTCATCGGAGTCACATAGGAACACACGTATTGCTCCACTGCTAGTGAGCCTGGTCAGTACGCCGGTGGAGTTGCATGCTTTGCCTCTCTACACGGGAAGCCTTTCTTTTCTTTCGCCTTCGTATTTTTTAAAGAGGACTGTGCATAGGCACTTATTTATTTTTGGGGCGGAAGAGGGATCCCGACTTATTGAGATCAGAAGAGGTTGTCCCTTCAGAGAAGCATGTAAGTCCTCTGACATAGGTTTGCTCATTTAGATTTTCCCCTTCTCATGGTTGGACCAAAAATTCCCTTGCGGACAGCTCGTATTTTCCATCAAGACTTCATCGACCAAAGGTTATAACCAAACACAAAGAAGACAGACACAAGACTGGCCAAGTACTGCAGTGTCACAAGTTTCTTCAAATCTCAGCCACATACTCTATTTAAAATCTAGAATGCAGTAGTTGGCAACACTTATTTCCATAAACAAAAATAGTAAGGTATCAAGCAAACTAAACAAATGAAAACAAAAATAGTAAGGAAATCAAACAAAGTGAAAACAAAAACAAGTAAGCAAAGCAACCAAGTCAGCAAGCAAACAAATATGCAAACCAGAAAGCAAAGACAAGCAAAAAAGAAAACACTACTCTTACTCCTATGTTAAACGGTCGGGGTTACGTGAAATGAAATTTCCAGTGAAGCTACCATAGGCGTACCCGACCTACAGTCACAAAGATACGAGCAATTAAAACAAATAAAAAATAGTGTGCAACATAAAATGAAAAAACATGAAAAACTTGCACACGAGAGAGAAGGTCTCACCTATGGGCGGAAGAATGTGTCACAACCACCCAACACACATGCTTACCTCTTCTGTGATTATCGTTTTTCAAAAAACCTCGGAGGCCTCTTGCAAGTGTGTGTCATTCTGCACCAAGTTTCTTAGCGAGTATGAGGAAGGACTGAAGTTTGTTACCTGCAACACGACTCGCCAAGTAAGATTGTTCCAACCATTCAACGATTGGATCATAAGATTCGTGATGGAAATTTTGAAAGATTCATGATCTTTGAGAAGATGGATTCTTGATTCGAGAGAAGGGATCACGATGGGAATCTGATACAGATAGATAGATCTAGTCATTCTCATCAGTCATGTCAAGAAAGTGAGGGCCTGCCATAGCCATTAGTGTAGGCCGAGGTGCCTCACTTGCTTGACAGAAATCTAAAATTTACACAGTGAAAATCATAGTGTGTGAAGTGACTGTCATTGGATGTAATGTTGGGAAAATGATAAACTGCATGACAACCACCCAAGATAGAATAAAAACTAGATCAGTCAATTGAGATGGTAGATTCCTAGTTTGACACGAATAAAGAAATTTTTTGAACAATTGTGTGAACACTCTGAATGAGGGAACCAAATTCGCTTTTCGTTAAACATGATAGAACACTTGCCTGCAACTGGTGAAAAAGTATGCAAGCATCATGGTAATCACAGAAATGTGGAAAGGATGCCAGCACTGTGAATGTGTGAAACCAGTTGCAGTGTGGTGAAATGAGAGTAACTTGATTTGCGCGATAGGTTGTGTGCTCATCATCACACAGGGATATTGCTGATGTGATGAGTGGGAAGATTTGATGTGCGAAATTTGCAAAAAGATCAAGGAGCTTATTACAAGAGAGAACATCTGATAAGTGTGATTCCAGATAAAGATAGTCTTTGAGATGATCAACTTTGTTGTCCCATGATTGAATGAAGGACAGACACTCCCAACTCGAATTAGATGTAAGAGAGGTGCATGAAGATGGACATGTTGTAATGGACTTGTGGATTCGATCATTAGTGAAAATCTGAAGTTTTGAAATATCACACCCAGAATAGTAAATATTCTTTACACGGGGATCCATGTGGAGTGCAAACAATGCAAATATACAGATTGTGCGTGATAAACGAGATCTAATTTGGTTGGGCGGGCTTACTAGAGTCGCGAGGTCCTGACATAACCATCAACAGACGTTGAAGTGCCTCGACTTCCTGGCACGTCCCGGAACTTTCCAAAATAATAAAATTACATTTTGAGATGTGAACCAGATCATTCATGGCTTGAGGATGGCTGTTGTTACTAATTTCAAAATTGCTCTCAGGATGACAACCATCTCTGTCACAGGCTTCCTCAAAATTTTCAGCAAGGTGAGTTGACGATCTATCTTCATGCAACACACAAGATGATGATGAGTGGGAAGTGTCCCGTGTGTTGAGACTATTTTCATCGTGGAAAACCTCATTGCCTTGTGTCGATCAAGGAGATAATTCATGGGATGAAGAAGTAAGAGAACGTGGAATATCTCCGACGCATGTTGATGCACTATGAATGATAGGACACACAAGAAAGTGAGGTGTAAAGGAAGCTTCGATATGGATGTCTGCTTTGACTGGTGCGCATTCCATATTTGAGTTAGAGTGTACATGAGATGACAGTAGATCATATGATGTGCTTGGGCATTCGTCACAACATACGGAAGCATGGGAGTGATGATAGCCCAAGACTGGAGGTTAGTTGAAATAATTGATTGTGCATGATGTTTCACCAAGATTCGCGGATCGAGAATCGATAAAGAGTGGAGGCTCAATGTTTTGAGATGAATTGATTATATCTTCACCATCCTGCTCCTTCGTTTGTATGATGAGACTACCTTTCACATGACTGCAACCTGAGGCAGCAACTCGAGAATCAAGAGAATGTGTGCCGCTAGCTTGTGAAGCAGATCGCTCAAGTGAGTCATGGTGCAAGGAGTCATGGCTTGTAGATGATGGAGGATGGTGAAGATGCATATTAGACTCAAGACTTGGGTTATGAACTGTGATGTCCTCTTGTGGAATGGAGGGATGAGTTTTCGCCATAGACTTTCTGAACCATTCTGGAATTTCCTCCATTGGGGTGGGAGACAGCAGAGAAGATGGGTTGGGAATATGCTGCGCAAATTTCTCATCTTTGTAATCACTGTGAGGGGGTACCCGCTGTGCAAATTTCTTAGATTTGCGATTGCTGTGAGGGGGAACCCTCTTCAAGACATGAGGTGGCTCGTGATCTGCAAGAGTCGAGGAAGAAGGAAAATCAGGAGGTTCATTGTTTCGGGAGACATGAACCAAGTGTTTCAGATATTGGCTCATGAAGTTAAGGTCCACAAACCATTCAGGAATTTCATGACATAGGTGAAGGAAGCGGGTAGCAAAGTCCTTAACTGATTCTCCACGTTTCATTATTAAATGAGAGATTCTTTCATAAACATCTTGGTGGTCACACTCATCGAAGGCTTGATGGACCTCCTTGAGGAAAGTGAGAAGGGAACAGACGGAAGCAGGTGGCAGGGTATGACACCACTGATTAGCATGACCTTCAAGGGTGAGGAAGAAGAGTATGAAAACAAGCTCATCACTATCGATTTTGATGAGATTCACAGAAATGAAGAAAATCAGAAATGTGCTCGATTACAGACGTTCTGTCCTCACCGTCAAACTTTAACAAGGACAAGTGATCGAGAAGCTCATCGAGGATTGATAACTGATTAAGGGAGAAATGAGAGAAACACCCCGAGAGCATGAATTGTGTATTATTCATTTGGTAAGAGATTCAACCTAGATGTACAGGCTCAACTTGTCATATGGCCCTGCTTCTAGCACCAAAATGTTGATGGTGCTGAACCTGCCAACATTCGGGGGACCACCCTGGTATGAAGTCCCATATAGACCTCACATTGTTTGGTGTGGGAGTCCCATTCGGTATGATGGCCTGGTTGCCACTATATTAAATATTTTCCTCAACTCTTGCTTGTTAGCATAAGAGAGTGGTCAGCATTGTCTTACGAGAAGTGAGGTTAGTGTTCCTGGTGATTGTAAGTGTCTCTTGTGTCTATTGTTCTTTCACCGTAGAGGGAGAGGGTGGGAGTGAGTCCCAAGTCGGTTGGGAGAAGTCCCAACTCTGTTAGGAACACATAACATAATAGGATGTGCACAACTTTCATCGGAACAATCCACACGGGTGTAGCAGTCGCAACACACAAGGGGAGATAACATGTATAACACTCAGTGGATTAGTACCCACGATTACAATAGCTTCTATAGAAAGTTTTATGTGAATTGCCTGTTTGATGTCTGGGAGAGTAGTCTACATGGGTGAGATAGCGTTAACATCATATAAAACACATTTTCATTAACATATATGTATTACAACAAGTGAATTAGATCGAGTTTTAAACATAGGTTAAAGCAACATGCATTACAAGTGTTCAAGATTAGTCTTACAACAGTTACAATACATGTGTGAAAACATATTGGCCTGTTAGCAATATTTTGAATTAAGCTAAAGTTCCAAGACACATCATTACACCATACATCACTAACCCCGTATGCGGGGCATTGGAGACACTACTTACTCCTCAAAGAAAATATTACAGACTCTCAAGGCTATGCGGGAGGAGCTAAGGTGAAAAGTCCTTTGCATGTACAAATGAGGGGGTATTTATAGCTATGGGTGAAACTGACCCTTGTGGATGCTTGACTACCCTCATGAATGTTTGTCCTCCGTGACTTTTCGACTTTATATGACTATAATACAACAAGTGGGTCTCTTGGACTTCCACGTTACATTACATTGGTTGACCGTATTGCCACAATAGAGATGTGGATGACATGAATCGACATGATAGTGTTGGTACATTCATGATGCTACTGGTGTGCATGTTGAGTTGCAGTGCTGTTGAGTGATGGATGTCCTCATGGCGTGTCACAGCTTCACCTCTGCATGGCAACATGAGCGAAGGCTTCGATGGTCATTGGGTTCGCTTGATGTTTCATTCACACGTTGCTCCTTGCTTGTATGTTGGAAGACTTGACAGGTTCATCCATTTGAGAAAAGTGCATGTTTGTCTGTCCATCCATCCGTGAACACATTTTGCATGTTTGCTCGTCCATCCATCTGTGAACACATCTTTGCATGATCGTCTGTTCGTGAGCACATCTCTTTGTATGCATTGTTTGTTCTTCCATTGGTGAACCTATCCTTCTACATGTGCTCACTTCGTTCATCCCATCCGTCATCGCGTCATGTTTGTTTGTGTGCCTGTATCTACAGTCACTCATGACGAGATGACATCAAATCTAAAAAACTCCTAGTCTGCCATGATATATAATCGTTTTGAATGCAGGTGACCGGGAGAGGAGACAAGGTTGTGAGCTGGGATTGATGAAAACTTCGCAAGAGTCACTGGGTGATGAAGATGGGAAATACAAATTGACAGTGACTGTCCACGGGGTCTGGCTTAGCTGGAGGACAAAACTGCGTAGTTTTTGAGAGGAATGGTCTGGGTTGTGGAAAGGATGGGCAGGAAATATCTATGCAATCTTCGGAACAAGCAAGCAGGAGGAGCTTAGTAGAAAACATTGCGCAATTCCTTGAGGGAACGGGCAGTATACTTCTATATCTGTAGTATGATTGTGTGAAAATAGGGAGTGGATTTGTTTTCCACTCTTAATTTAGAAATGACCCCCAATGGATCATATGACCAGGTGAAACTAAGGCTGAACTACATTCCTTTTAGTAGCTTATCTGCTTCTTCCCCTGTTGCCCTGCTGTTGCAAATGAAACGCCCTATCTGTGTTTTAATTTTGAATTGGGACTTCTTATTGGCATCTACAAAGTGGATTTCACCCATATTAAGCATTTGTCTTACGTATTCTAGAGTAAAAATCCCCATTGGGAGGAATTTAGGCAGCTTGTAAGGAGCAATCTCACACCCAAATATTCTCAATTCTATATAATTTAGATAGATGTACCAATCCCCTATCTGAACTTGGTCTGATAGCTAAAACACCTTTCTAATTTCCTCACTGATCCTCAGTTTTGTTCTGCTGCTTAAGAGACTGATTGTTGGATGCACAAACATCTCTACGAACTGTTTGTATGTATATTCCTTTTGTTCCTTCATCACCAGAGTAGCCCAAAAGATGACTGACTGTTGGTTCCCTTCTGCATCCAGCTTTTGTAAAGCAAGCTTGATGTTGTCTCCCTAAAAATACAAGAACATATAAACTAACACAAAAGCATACTTGAACACCTTCTTAGTATGGAATTTGATAAACTTCTCATGAATTGAATCTGCAAGAAATTGGCTAAAGTTAAACATGATGGAGGGCTTAGAATCAACAGAGAAAATGGACAGAAATCCTATGATGGTGATATGAAAATCACTCGTGAGTGATCTCAGTTAAATAATTATTGAATGAAGGTATTACAAACTCATGTGTTGGTGTGTGTCTATGTCATTTTAGGCAACGGATCGATCAGATTGCAAAATACACAGACACTGGAAAATGGAAAACAATAAGAGATACATAGTAAGAAAATACAAGAACACAACAACTTAATAAGGAGTTCACCCTATTCTCCAAGGCTACATCTCCGGTCCAGCTTTCAGCGTTGGCCTTCTTTTATTGTGTCTTTAAAGCAGAGATTTACAATGAGGAGCTCAATTTGAGTCTCCTGAAACATATAATGCTTGGTAGGGTGGTTCTTGGATTCCCCAAGCCACTAAAGTGCATAGACTCTTTCCTTACCAAATCTTGACCTCTCTGGTCTTTAATGGGAGGAACCCAATGTGGTACTCAATTCCCAACAAATCCTCACAGGGATTTCTTGAACCTCTCAAGCCTTCTGTCTGCTCGATGCTGCCTTAGGTCAAATCAGCTCTCTGTTTTCTGCTTCTTGCCTCACTGTCTTTTCTTTTCTCTCACTCTCTCTATCTTCGTGTTCTGTTCTCCGTCTGTTCATGGCTTAAAGACAATCTATCCTTGACTGTTCGCTTCCTCTTCTGCCCCTTCGGATCACCTGCTGTTGTTCGCTTGGAGTTCCCTGTGTCTGTGTCATCGCCAACATCTCACACGGAGGTGGCCACTTGTCCTCTCACGAACTACGCGAGCTCTTCCTTGACGGTTCAGTATTTCAATTACACTGTGGAATGACTCATCCGCCAACTCAGCGGTCAAATCGGACTTCAGACTTTCATATGCCGCGGCTTAATTCCCCTGTCAAATCCGATTTCTCCATCGGGAACAATCTCCATCGTCAGATCTAGAGCCCCCAAATCCTACGGTGTTCTCTCATTTCGCATGGTTGACTTGCTCAACCGTTAGCGTGGGATGAGAGGTAGTTTTCTCTCTCATCCGCTAGACATGTGTCGTGCGATGAATGGAATCACTCGTTTTTTTCCAAATCCACTTACCGCCCTAATGTGCCTCCGATATACAGCCGGTTTTGGAGCGCGGGACCCACCTTTTGCCTTAGTTCTTTCCCTACAGTTTCCCGGCTTCCCATGTGACCGAGCGCTTTGGGGCTTTTCCTTCTCGAGGGGTTTTGCCTAGTGATGCGCGATTAGCGCTAATCGCGCATCAGAAATGGCCTCTGTTTCCCGATCTGGGCTTCCCAACTGCTAGTTTTTCTCCCTACGCAATCTCCATGGGCCTTGGTCAGCGCGCTTTGACCGAGGTCCTCGTCGTTCCTTGCTAGCTACAAACTGCCACTGTCTAGAGGTCTTCCTGATCGCTCTTTGTTCATAAATTTGGAAGTATGTCCTGATTTGATACAGTCATGGCACTTTGATAATTTTCATGGATCTAATTTGAATCACGACCTTCCCATTGAAAAATATTTTGGACCACCAAATGTTGGTTTTCAAGCATCGACTAAGTGAGGGTACAATCGTCTCACTTGTCCAATCTCTATCCACTTTGCACTGCTCGACTTTAAACCCTTGAGCCTAATTCTGAGGTACTCAACATCTCCTCTGTGCGTCGTCCTCACCTTCCTGTCCAGAACTGTGTCTTCCTACAATTCATTAAGATATTCAGGTAGCAAATCATTAATAGAAGGCAATTGACTTTGCTCTTCGGGATCCTCAATTAGTGAGGGTTCAAACAATATCAAGCAATCTGCATTCACGACTGAGTAGATGTGCATGTAAGCTAGTAGATCAAGGTGAAAAGTATTCTCACCAATCTTCTCAAGTATCTTGAAAGGTCCATACCTGATAGGCTTTAGCTTCTTACCTTCACCTTGCATCCTATCCTTGCTGATCTACAGCCAGACTTGGTCACCAACTTGGAAACTATGCTCCATCCAATGCTTGTCATGCCTTGCCTTGTATTTGGCTTGGCTCTTTTCCAGTTGTTCCTGTACTACCTGGTGGATCTCTTGGATTTGTTCAATGAACCTAGTTGCCCTGTCCACATCATTGTGTCCCGCAACTGTGGTGTCTTTACCAAAGACAAAATCTAAAGGATACCTTGGTGTGAAACCAAAATAGGTCTCAAAAGGAGATCTCTGTGTAGAAGAATGTTTTTCTCTATTGTAAGCATGCTGCACATAACACAAATGTTCATCCCAAAGCTTAGGATGTTTGCTGCAATATCCTTTGAGTAACTAGATCACTGTCCTGTTAACTACTTCTGTCTGGCCATCAATTTGTGGATGAAAAGATGTGCTTTTCTTTAGTTTGGTGTCCATCAATTCCAACAGACTTGACCAAAACTTCCCCACAAATCGTGTGTCTCGATTAGATAGAATGGAAGTGGGTAATCCAAAATGAACCCATACATGTTCAAAGAACAGTTTTGTACTTTGTTCAGTTGTAATCTATTTATTACAAGGTATCAAAATACACATTTTGTTGAACCTATCCACAACAACATACAGATAATAATGACCTTTCCTAGATTTGGGCAGTCCTCCAACAAAATCCATCGAAACACTTTCCCAAGGGTGAGAAGGAACTGGTAATGGAGTGTACAAGCCTAGTTTTCTATTGCCGGGCTTGCTTTTTGCACACATAGTACACCCTCTTACATATCTAGAAACTGTCTCGTTCATTTTTGGCCAATAACAAAATCTTTGCAGTTATGCAACTGTTTTACTTACCCCAAAGTGACCTGATATTAGAGAACCGTGTGCTTCTCGAATTATCTTTAATCTTTTAGTTTGTGGAATGCATAACTTCCCACAATGGTATAAGAGTCGGTCCTTTACATGATAATCCAGTTCTTCTACTCGTTTGCCTTGACTTAAAGTTGCATATAAATCTTTAAAGTCTATATCTTGAGCATATTGTTCAATGTAACTTTCATGTAACACAGAATTATGCTTAAGTATAGTAGATGCATTTATAATAGGCCTAGATAACATGTCTACAACTTTATTATGTATGCCCTTTTTATATCTGATGACTAAGTGAAACTTTTGTAGAAAACCCATCCATCTATAGTGTCTTGATTGCTGCAACTTAGTTTTGGAGTGTAGATATTGAAGTGGTTGATGATCAGTATGTATTATTGTCTCTTGCCCATTAAGTAATGTTTCCACTTCTTCACACTCTGTACTAATGCATACAATTCTTTATCATATGTAGGATAGTTAACTACTGCAAAATTAAAGGTCTCAGAATGATAACATATGGGTTTACCGTGCTGTGTCAACACTGCTCCCATGGCATAGTCACTAGCATCCGTTTGGATCTCAAATGGTCTTTGAAGATCAGGCAGTGCTAGTATAAGTGTTGTACTAATCTTTTCCTTCAAGGTGTCGAAGGCTTTCTTCAGTTTGCCTCCCCACTGAAACACCTTGTTCAATCCTGTTAAAGCATGTAAGGGAGCTGCAATTGAGGAAAAGTTAGAAATGAACTTTCTCCAATATTGTGCTACTCCTAAGAAGCTTCTAACTTCTGTAGCAGATTTGGGTTTTTGCCAGTTTACAATGACTGCCACCTTAGAGGGATCTATCTTCAATTCACCACCCCCAACTATATGACCCAAATAATTCAAAGACGTTTTGCCAAATTCACATTTTGAGAGTTTAACATAAAGTTTTTCTCTTTTCAAAACATCTAGTGTCTGCTTAACATGCTTTAAGCGTTCTTCCCATATTTTGCTAAATATTATAATGTCATCCAGATACATAATAACAAAATCATCAAGAAAAGGTCTTAGTACATCATTCTTTAATCTCATGAAAGTAGCAGGAGCATTAGTTAAGCCAAAAGGCATAGCCAGCCACTCATACAATCCCTGCTTTGTTTTGAAAGCAGTCTTCCATGCATCTTGTTCTACAACTCTGACCTGATGGTATCCACTGTGCAAGTCTAGCTTGGAGAAATAAACAACTTCTTTCAATTGATTTAAAAGATCATCTATGCGAGGAAGGGGATAACGATTTTTTATTGTTATCTTATTCAATGCTCGGTAATCAATGCACATTCTCCATGAGCTATCTTTCTTTCTCACCAAAATGATTGGTGACCCACATGGTGATGTGCTAGGTCTAATGAACCCTTTCTCGAGCAACTCCTGCACCTGCTTCTTGATTTCAACATTCTCTAAAGCGGACAACCTGTACATTCTAATGTTAGGCAATGGAGCATCTTGCTGCAAAATAATATCTTGCACTATTTCCTTTTTGGGTGGCAGACCTTTAGGTTCTTGAAACAAGATATCATACTCTGAAACAACCTTTTCTAAATCAACTTGTTGTTTAGCATTACAACCCTCAAATACATTGGTTTTATCAGGTTTATTTTCCTTTACAACCATCAGTAATAATTGTTTGCATGAATTTATCATTCTTTTCATCTGCCCTAAGTTTATCAGAGTATAATTATTCTTGAGCTTATGAGCTCTTACAAAGTATTCGATTCCATCTTTAACAAGTAGGTGCTTGTTCTCAGCTCTGTAGAAAATAGCTTTCCTATCATACAAGTAATGACTTCCTAAAACAATTCCACATATATCCAAGGGAATTATGTCTAACTCAACCTCGTCTACAAATGCTGACCCAAAAGAAAACTTGAGTTTGCATTGTCTAGTCACTTGTAGTTGTGCTTTATCATTCAACCATCCTAATGGGTATGGTTTCTTGTGAGATGTAGTTGCTAATCCCAACTTCTTTACAATTGTTTCAGAAATTAAATTTACTTGTGAGCTACTATCAAACAAAGTATCAATCTTTTGATGTTTGGAAATAGCTCGAATATGGAAAAGCTCATGTATTTTTCTCTCATTTTCTTCATCAATAGTAGATTGTGCAAAATTACTAGTAGATGCTTCAGAATTCTTACCTCTTATACCTGTGGCTGCAATGGTTGTTTCATCTCTTGAGTCTGACCCCAAATCTTTATGAATAGCTGCAACAGTCTTCTTCTTCTTGCCCTCTAACTTCTTAGGTCTCAGCATTGGATGCAGAATCCAACAATGCTCATCATCATGCCCATCTTTTTTACAGTGAGTGCATGAAGCCCTACTTTTCTGTGTAGTGTTAGCCTTCCTTGCTTTCCTACTTTTGCTTTCTTTTCTCCTTATTCTTGCTTGCAGTGGGTTGGGATGATACCCTGACTTCTGGATTTCCATTATTTCCTCTAGCTTCTAGATGAGTAGCTTGTACAGATACCTCATATATACTAGTGGGATTAAACATGAGGATGGTGTGCCTCATGTAGCTGTGTAGACTACCAATGTACTTCAACAGAGTCTCAGGTGAGTCTAATGAGATTCCTAGAATCAATGCTATCTTTCTAAACTCTTGAGTGTACCCTCAACACTTTTCCCTTTCAACTGTCGAAGAGTTTGCCAACTCATCATGGCTTACTGCATGTAGGCCAATGGATAGAACTGCCTTTTGATTGTAGAAACAAATTCACTCCAAACAGAGATGGTCTTACCATGTATTTTCATGTCAACTTGGGTTTTGCCTTCCAACCAAACCAAGGCAATGCCTCCAAGGCATAGGCTTGCCAACTGAATCTTGCTCTTGTCTGAGTCAATATTCTGCACTCTGCAATAAACATCAATTTGTCTAATCCAATTTTCTAGCTTTTCTACATTCAACTCTCCATCATATATAGGTAAATCAAATTTAACATCTAGTTTGATCAAAGATATTTTCTTTTTAGGGCTATCAGGAGGTGTGAGAAAGCTTTCATCTTTCCCTTTGCCTTTTGAGTGGTAATGGGAATGTGACTCATCTCCTCCTTTGTCTTGCTTAGATCTTGATGAATCTTCATCCTTATGTTTTCGAAAGTCCCTATACATTTCTTCTACCATGGACTTTATGGCTAGGAAACTATCTATGAATTGAGGTCTGGCCCCATAGAACCTTCCTCTGACATTGTCTTCCGAGGATAAATTCTCCCAATTTCAGGATTAGTTTCGACCAACTCTCCTTCTCCTAATTTGGGCTTTTATCTAGTTAGTATTCAACAGCTAAACCAACACAAGCTTGTCTAACCTTAATAGCCTAAAGCTCTGATACCACTTGATCTTAAAATCACTTGTGAGTGACCTCAGTTAATTAATTAATAAATGAAGGTATTATAGACTCATGTGCTGGTGTGTGTCTATGTTATTTTAGGCAACGGATCGATCAAATTGCAAAGTACACAGACATTGGAAGAATGGAAAACAGTAAGAGGAACACAGTAAGAAAATGCAAGAACACAACAGATTTAATAAGGAGTTCACCCTATTCTCCAAGGCTACGTCTCCGGTCCAACTTTCAGTGGTGGCCTTCTTTTATTGTGTCTTTAAAGCAGAGATTTACAATGAGGAGCTCAATTTGAGTCTCCTGAAACATATGATGTTTGGTAGGGTGGTTCTTGGATCCCCCAAACCACTAGAGCACAAAATCTTTTCCTTACCAGAACTTGACCTCTCTGGTCTTTAATGGGAGATGCCCAATGTGGTGCTCAATTCCCGACAGATCCTCTCAGGGATTGCTTGAACCTCTCAAGCTTTCTGTCTGCTCGATGCTGCCTTAGGTCAACTCGGCTCTCTGTTTTCTGCTTTTTGCTTCACTGTCTCTTCTTCTCTCCTCTTCTTCATGTTTTGTTCTCTGTCTATTCATGGCTTAAAGCTGATCTATCTCATGACTGTTTGATTCCTCTTCTGCCCCTTCAGTTTGCCTACTACTGTTCGTTTGGAGCTCCCTACCTCTGCGCCATCGCCATCGTCCACAGGGAAGTGGCAACTTGTCCTCTCATGAACTGCGCCAGCTCTTCCTCGATGGTTCAGTAATTCAGTTACACTATGGAATGACTCATCTGCCAACTCAGCAGTAAAATAGGACTTCAAACTCCTTTATGTCGCGACTTAATTCCCCTATCAAATCCGATTCCTTCATCGGGCGCAATCTCCACCGTTAGATCTAGAGCCCCCAGATCCTACGATATTCACTCATTTCACGCGGTTGACTTGCTCAATCATTAGCATGTGATGAGCGGCGATTTTCTCTCTCATCTGCCGGACACGCATCGTGCGATAAATGGAATCGCTCGATTTCTTACCACCCAAGGGTGCCCCCGATATACCCCGGTTTTGGAGTGTGGGTCCCGCCTTTCGCCTTAGCGCTTTCCCCATGGTTTCTTGGCTTCCCATGCGACCGAGCGCTCGAAGCCTTTCCTTCTCGAGGGGTTTTGCCCAGCGATGCGCGATTAGCGCTAAGCGCTAATCACACATTAGAAATGCCTCCGTTTCCCGATCCGGGCTTCCCAAGTGCTAGTTTTGCAACCTGCGTGGACTCCATGGGACTGGTTTAGCGCACTTTGATCAAGGTCCTTGTTGTTCCTTGCTGGCCACAATCTGCCACTATCTAGAGGTCTTCCTGATCGCTCTGTGTTCATAAATTCAAATTTTGTCCTATTTTGATACAGTCATGGTACTTGATAATCTTCATGTATCTAATTCGGATCAGAAAGCCTCCCCTATGAACAACATAGCCACAACAGAGCTCTCCATAGCCCAACGATCCATAGCCCATTTCATGTAGGGTTGGTATTTCAACCATTATGTCCCATTGATGTGGCCACACCATTTGCAACTACTTAGGCAGATTCGGCTCATGTCGAGTCCGAAGCCATCAGGGCTAACAACTTCATTGAGCGCATTTCAAACATCCACTAATAGGTCCATGATATATTGGACATAACCAATGCTAAGTACATGCAGCACTATGATCAACATCGAGTGTCGTACAAGTTCCAAGTGGGCGACAAAGTTTGGCTACATTTGCAGAAGGAGCGCCTCGCTGGACCCCACAACAAAATTTGATCACCCCGATATGGGCCATACACCATCACCAAGGCCATAGGGGACAATGCCTTCAAGCTCAACATCCCATCATTCCTTGTTATGCACCCATTGTTTGATGTAGACTGCCTTTGGCCATACTTTCCGCCATTGTTGGAAACATCCAACATTGCAGAACAACTCACACTAAGAGAGCTAAACCCGAACTGCATGGAACAGGCCACAGCTGATCAGCTCATGGACATCCAGATCCAGAACACTTGCCAATAGAGGATCGAACTATATTGAGTTGTCAAAGTAGGCCAAGTCCTTCACCAGGGCAAGTGGTTCACCAGGGACTAGGTTCAACATAAATTTCCTCACCTCATGGAGGCTCTACACACAATGGGGACCATTGATTCCTAAGGAGGGAGGATTGGTCCAAGTGGATATTTGTGGCCACTTACCTATTCCAGTTATACCTCTAATTGGTTTCATTTGTTTCCTTGTTTTTTTCAACATTTACTATTTTTAGCAATTTTTTTGGTCCTGAACTTCCGGAGCTATTTTAACCCCCTAAACAACATTTTTTTTGAGGTCCATAGTGGGCCCATAGCCATAGAGGCATGGGCCTGCCACAAATCCGATAGTACTCATAGATACCTTTCCAACAAGGTATCGTGCATGCCAAACAGAGATAGTATGACCAAGTTATGACCTCGGGAACTTGACAGCCCAACTAACCCCAATGGGGCCCACAAAATCTTGGCGTTCCATCTCCTGGGGTTAGGGTTCTAGTTGTTTAAGGTTTTGCCTTATTGTTCAATAATAAATAGGACCTTGAGCCTCATTGTAATACAGTTCAGAGGCATGTAACCTCCACATCTCTTCTCAGAGATAAGCTACCATCATCTGAGCTAGTTTATTTTCATTCTACCTGCAAGCATATTTCAGTATTTTGATAATAATGAAATTAAGTGTTATTTATAGTGCATCTCTGTATTTATGGTTATATATGTAATTTGTTGCGTTCATGTTTAAGTTCGGATCATTCTTCCTATCAAGACAACAATATTCCTAGCACCTCCGCTACTCATATTCCCGAAGTTGGCGGATTTTCTCAACCCAGTCTTGAACAAACTTGTGAAATATCTTACAAGCACATCCAGACCATCCATCCTATAATTTTTGCAAAGGCTATTGGACTAATTCCTAGAGTACACAATCTATCTTATTTTCTAAAGAAGAACGCAACCACTCTTACCAGAATAGTGGTTTCGACAATCAAAGATCTGGTTATCGCCACCTTTGAAGAGCTAGCAGAGACTACAACAAGCGTAGAGAAACCAGAGAAGCCTCCATCGTTTAACGGAGGTGATGAAGACAATGTTGTACTATCATACTATACTTTCCATGGGTTAGGTGGTGAAGAAGAAGAGGAAGAGGATCCATTAGATTCTGGAGAAGAAGAGGAAGATCCATCAGATTCTGACGAAGAGGAGGAGAAAAAAGATGAAGATATGGAAAACTAAGATTTGGATTGGATGGATCAAGGCCCGCTTGCTCTGTTGAGTGTTTTACACAAGATACCAAGGCACCCAGAAAAGTTGTTAACGAAGTATGACACTGACAAAGCAATGAAAGCGGAGGACCATTTGGACAACTTGTGTCTGCATTTGCAAATGCTTGAGCTATGTTACAATGATGTTGCATGTAGAAATTTCCCTTGTACCTTAGATGTAAGAGAAGTTATATGGTATCATAGTCTCCCTCCAAACTTAATCTAGAATTGGAAGGGGTTTAAGAAGTTATTTCTTGAAAAATTTGTCGATGACAAAACCCTTGCCAGGTTACTGAAAGTGTTGGCAATTCGAAGATGGAGCAGAAAGAGAAGGTTACAGATTTTAGTCGGAGGTTCAATCATATATTGAACATATTTCCTACAGATACAAACCTCGTGACTCCATCACTATTGATTATTACACTTCTGCCTTACCGACAAGCATCATGCAGTTTGTGGAGAGAACTGTGAAAGCGACTCTTGCAAAAAATTATGAAGAAGCAATCACAGTTGAAAAAGACTTACATGCGATTGGAGTCATCATAGATGATGAATCATTGAAATACTCCAAATACATGGGCAAAATGTCTCAGGCCTCTTCAGGCAAGGCCAAATAAAAATAAGCTACCGATCTTGAGAGCTTGACCGGTACCATCAAGTCTTTGTCCAATGAGTTGGCAGAGTTAAAACAGAGGTTAAGTGAGACCATCGTAAGCAACAAACCTCCTAAATTCAACTTTCTAAGAAGTGTTTCCAACTCCAGTAGCAACAACAATGAGCCAGCCAAGTCTTTGCAAAGCTCGAACATTGTGCTGAATGTTGAGAGAATGGGCATGGATCAATATTGTTCGTTTCATCAAGAATATCACTCAGAAAAGACATGCCCACATTGGAACAACAACAAGAACGCTCTAGTTGCCCATTTCATTGACACAATACTTTCAGATGAGCATACTGATCTTACAGAAGAAAAGGAAGAAACTGCTACAATGGAAAAAACTGTGAGTGTTGGGCACGCACTAAATACACTAAGTTGTGTATGCGCAACTGAGAAGAAGATTGTAGAAAAGCAGCAACTGAGTGAGGACTAGGCTCACAAGAAGAATCGTTGATATAAATTGAGAAGCCAAGGTCCAATTTCTGAACCAGAGTTGATGAGGTAGAAACTGAAATAACATTTATTAAGGAATATCACACCATCGGTCAACCTAGTGTAGAACACTCAGAGAAAGTATGGAAACACTACTACAACAAAGAGTACTTTCGCCAACATTAAAAGCAATTCCATTACTCTGGAAGTATCAGATTAAGTTACTCCTTCAAATACTTCGACAATGTCTGGTGCGCTTGATTATAATATAGTTGAAGACATGAATAAAATTTGCACTAAAATTTCACTCTTCGAACTCACAAGGATTGCGAACTAGCAGGAACTAGTCGTCCATGCTCTTGAACAACCTACCTCAGGTAACAATGCTTCTTCTCAAAGGGGATCTAGTAAGTCTTCCAGTCCCCTAGAATCAATACTTAATGCATTAACATTAGATGCTAAAACACTTTGCTATTCGTTTTTGTTAACATTTGAAATTTTTAATTACAACGTGCACAATTGCTTAGTTGATTCTGGTGCATTGGTAAATGTAATGCCACTATTTGTAGCTAAGAAAATTAATGCAAAATGGGATCAAACAGATGAACAAATTATCCAGCTAGACAAGACTCTTTTCCATGTTATTGGTGAACTCGGAAATGTATTTATTTGCCTATCATCAGATCAACGAGTTCACCAGTGTATAAATATAATAATTGTGGACATTCTGGAAGCATATGGTGTATTGCTAAGTAGAGATTGGTCCAACAAATTACAGGGGTATTTTGCTACCAACTAGTCACATTTATGGCTTCCATACAAGGGCAGAAATAACCAAATCCGGGAGAATTTAGAGCCTTACATGAACCATACAATCACACCCTTCAAGGGGAAAAATGAACCGATTGCTTTCGTAGATCTAATCTTTGGTAATTTCTTCTTGGAGACTAAACCAGGGTGCTACCTTGCTAAGCCTTCCTCAGTCCCACCAGACGCACAGATGGAACTCCTTCCTAGTCCAACTAGCAGAAATGACCTTTGTACAATAGATAGTACTACTACTACTACTACTAGTGTGGGGTGTAGATCTTGTACATATGATGTTTGGACTTTTTTTTATGGTTTCAAGACACAGAAGGGCTCTGGAGTTGGTTGTGTTTTAATAGACTTGTGACAGAGAAAACACCTGATCACAAGCTGCTTGGAATTCGTGTGCATGAACAACACGACATAATATGAAGCACTCATCCTGGGCTTACAAATGACCATTAACCTCAATGTTGGGGTTCTTAAAGTAGTAGGTGATTCAAAAATCGTCATACAACAGGTACATAATATTATACACTGCGTGTTGCCTAATTTGAAAGGTTATCAACAAGAGCTATGGCATTTAATTTCTCAACTACAAGCTTTTAATATTATATATGTTCCTAGAATGTGTAACACAATTGTGGATGCATTAGCAAATGACGCTGCTAGGTTGTCACCACTTAGGGACAATTTTTCGATTGAAATTCTTTACAAACCATCCATCCTTGATAATATCACTAATTTATGCATTTTTAATGATGACCAACATATACTACACTTTATGGCGAATGCTAATATATTCAAAGATGCAGTTATTGATGAAGGCAAGCATGAAAGAGAATTGCAACATGCAGCTTGCGCAAACAAAGAGAACTCCATGCCAAAAGGCGTGGTATCATTGGAAAAGTTGTATGACTTGAAGGATTGATTTAGAGGGCCATTCAATGCTAAAACCCACAGTTCAATGATGTCGCATGAACAGATTAATCTTGGAAAGGAGAAAGATTCAAATTTTGTCAATCTTGGTACTTGTTGTACACCACAAGAGTGGCAAGCCTTCATTCGCCTATTCAAGCAGTACCGAGAAGTGTTCGCATGGACATCTGATGAGCTCAAAACTTACTACACATGGATAATCTAGAACGTCATCCCAATCAAGGAAGGGGCCAAGCCTTTCAACAAAAGTTGCAGAAGGGACATCCAATGCTTGAGCCTATGATTCAGAAAGAGCTAAGGAAATTTTTGGATGCTCAAACCATTTATAAAGTGTGAAATTCAACTTGGGTATTAAATATGGTCCCATTAAGGAAGAAGTCTGGGGAAATATGCTTGTGCATAGATTTTTGAAATCTTAATCGCGCCTCAGACAAAGACAACTACCCTGTGTCATATACGAAGTAGATATTGCAGACAATATCGAAGTCAAAGATGTTTCTTTGCTTGATGGTTATTTCGGCTATAACCGGGTTCTGGTCTTAGATCTTGATAGACTAAAAACTACTTTTTGAAAGAAGTGTGGCATGTTCGCATTCAGAAGAATTCCATTTGGGCTAGTTAATGTCGGTGCAACATTTCAACGTGCAATAGAAATTTCATTTCACACACTGATTGGACAGAGTGTGGAGGTGTATATTGATGATTTCATGACATTTTTAAAGAAGAGATCCAACCACCTATGCCATTTGAAGCAATTATTCGAGCGATGTCGAAAATACGGGATATCGCTTAATCCCAAGAAGAGTATTTTTTCAGTGTCCAAGGGAAACCTCTTAGCCCATATTATCTCAAAAAGTGGGATTAAGGTAGACCCGGAAATGGTCAAAGCTATTCTGAAGATTCCCTTTAAGATCAACTTTCTCCGCAAGTTCATCTCTGATTACGCTCAAATTTTCAAACCTATGTAGGAGATGGTGAAGAAGGACGCAATATACAAGTGGGCTAAAAGGGAAACTGCTGTGTTTTCCCATATCAAGCAAGATATTGCAGAAGCACCAACCTTATACATCCCATATTTCAACAAAAAATTCCTTCTCTGCACCTTTGCTTCTAACACTTCTCTTGTCGTCGTACTTACACAAAAAGATGATTACAATAATGAGTGGCCAATATCATTTATGAGTGCCAACCTACAAGGAATCGAGATCAATTATCTCGTTATTGATAAACAAATGCATGCAGTCTATAAGGTGGTAAAGCACTTCTGACCCAGTTGGCCGGATAAATCGATCTTATGGACAAGACCAATCTCCCTAGTATCATAAGATAGTCTAGCAATAAACAGACAAGCAAATCTATCTTTCTCTAGGCATATGCGATTTATAAATAAATACTATAAAGGTGTTAAGACCCTAACTTAGATCCAATGCATGTTAGTAGTAGCCATACTTCAATCGTTCGAAAGAGTTACCTTTGAGGACCTGCAATCACAAACAAGCAAACATTAAATAGCACCTGCATAACAAATATCATAAATCATGTCTATTATGGTGATCAAGGAATCCATAAAATAAACCATGAATCAACAACTTATTGAGAAAAAACAAACTTATTTGTATTAACTTTGAAGTAGAAGAACCTTACAACCTTTTCAGCCTTGATGTTGAACAAGCTCTTCCTGGGGTCCGAAACAGGAATTTCCTTTACTTTGATAAGCCTTGCACTCTTCCAAATGAGATCATAGAGGTATGTAATCTATCCTCATAAAAACTCAACTAATAAGACTAAGTTCCAACAGTATTTCACCTCAAAAATATTCAGCTTCTAACCTCCCAAGTAACCAGCCCAATGCTTCTTTTTATAGTGCAGAGGAGGAGGTTACAGGTCCATCTATGAAGGGATAGAATCCTCCTTCAAAGGGATAATCTCCTCACATCAAGGGGTTAGCTCCTTAAGGTATGGAATGCATGAAGCTTAAGAGAGCAAACTTGCCACCTCAAGATTCCTTCCAGAAGCTTCTAGAAATGACTGAAAGTGAGCTTTTTCAGAATATACTCGCGCCTTTTTAACTTTTACAGGAGTCTGCTCCTTTAACACAGAGATAGAGCAGTCAGGTGTGTAGGAGATTGTTATAGACATTTTTGGGCACTTCAACCCCAATCATAAATGTCCATAAATTGAGGGCTCCTAGGTCCGTAAAAGTGTTGCTTCATTGCCTAAAGGAACAAGGTCAGCTGATTACATCATCGCCCATAAGTTCTCCACTAAAAACTGCTCATAAATGGTCAAAATTGGACCATACTGAAAACCCAATGCAGAGGGTGTGATGCATATCACCTTCCCAGTGTACAAGGTGTGATGCATACTAAATTTCTCCTCTGTAGGGTGTGATGGTCGGGAATGGACAAATGGCAGGGACAAAATGCGACGTGGAAGATCATGGAATCTTCCAGAAGCTTCCCCTCTGACACTTGCCTCTCTGTTTTCGACCAGGGATGAGTAAGAGATCATCATTCTCCAAGTGGAAGTAGGAACTATCAGAGAGAGGACACTGATCAAGATCCCAGAAGATGACTCACCTCTCTGTAATCATCTATATATGGATCCCTCATCACAGAGATCCAAGGGGCTGGAATTTTGTATCTTATAGAGAAGTGATGTTGGTATTCTGGTGTACATTCACAGTGTTGGGTGATCTAGCTTTGCTTGAGGTGAAGAAGGGCTTCTTAGCT